>JAIGNY010000154.1:130000-152500 GCA_020152595.1 Chiridota heheva
CTCAATTTTTAAACGAAATTTTACAATTGACTGATCTGCTGATTAAGGGGGAAAAAAATTCAAATTTTCCTCAATTTTTGGAAAATGTAAAATTTTACCAACATTTCCATCAATTCTAATAATTAAGTTCCCAAAACGGGAAGGAAACATGAAACCAGGAATGTGAAATCCTCTCCGGGGCCAAAAAACACAACCCTGTTCCCACTTCCTACGCCTCTGGAGTGCACCGTCTGACCGTCACAGAGAATTTCTGTCAGGACAATCATAGCTTTTTGTCAAGTCAAAATATCAGCACGCCCAGTCGTCGAACCTTAGTAACGCTAGATGGTGGAACCACTGAATTGACAGCGGGCCACTGCCCTTTCTTCGAAAGTAACCTAAGGGGCGGATGGGGCAGGGGGTGCCCTTTTAAAAGTAATATGCAAATATTTTACGTCATTCTTAAAGCTTGAATATAAATGGAAATCACCTTACAAGATTAGCTACTACATAGGCTACATTTATTATTTATTTGGCACAAAGAAATAGTTCCCTAACTGGATTTTCTGCCACCTTGCTATGAATTCCTGCCGCCACCCCTGTTATAGCAGTAGGCTGGTGTGTGCTACTATATCAAATGAGGAAGTCATTTATTTTCAATTCTTTGAAAGAAGGTAACAAGTCACTATGGACACTCATCCCACCACCTTTATTCCATTCAACCCGGGCGGACTTTGTTACCAACGTAGTGGGGGAATCCTTGTCTTTCAGTTATTTGGGGAAATTAGTGCAATTAAGGCGGCGCTGTTTGCGCTTGAACTCAACAAATAATTCAGGATTCAGTCCATAAACATCCGACTGTATAAATATGTGTTTATATAAAATTCAATATATATTTCTACTTTCCATGTGCCAGTATGCGGCATATAGAAATATTTTGTTAATATTAACATTTCAGAAAGGGGAAGAAAATACAGAAAAAAGGTCGCTGTCAGGATTTTCCATGATATTCACCAACCCAGTGATGAGGATGAGGACTCTTAACCTGATGTATCAATGGTGAGTGCAGTGGTGACTAAGTGGCACCACGAGGGGGAGGGGGGGACTAGGGTGATTAAATGCAGTGGTGACTAAGTGGCACCACGGGGGAGGGGGAACTGAGATGACAAAGTGGCTTCACGGGAGTATTAGTGGTACTCGTCCCCCACTTTTCTCCAACTTCGTCCAAATTGGAGAGGATATGTAAAGGGGTTAAAGGTGGTGAGCATTGGTGAAATTTAAATGGGCAAAGGGGCATCATTTTCCTCCACTTTTCTTTCAAAACTGTATTTTTTGCATGGTGATTTTTTTTGCATCTTTACATGATTTTGTGGTCCCCTCCCCTCCCCACTTTTGACTTTGCGCCCTTACCCCCTCCCCCATCCCCATCCCTTCCTCACTTCCGACAGGCGAATCCCAGCAGCGGTGAGTAAGGTTCTTGCATTGTCTCTGTTATCTTTTTCAGTTTAGTGAACTACTGGTCTGCGCTTTGAATGCCGGCATTGAAGGTGGTGACACTGCAACAACATAAAATGCTACCCCCTTCCTTCCCCCATCTCTCCCCATCTCTCGGTGTCCTTAGATGAGAATGCATCGGCGACATTTGTGTAATTTGTGGTATATAAATGTTCCTCCTTTAGACAGACAGTTGAACATCCATGGTTAAAGACATAACTAATGACTAATCTGCTTGAGACCATTTTATTCATATGCGATAGGTTACGTCAGGGTACACTGACCAATCAATAGCTCGGGGATACTTAACAATAATTGTTCCTGAAAATTGCCAAACTATTTCAACAACACCATTTTGGTGTCGCCACAATATTTTCCGTCTTTGTTTCGAAATACAATATCCACACGAAGCCCACCAATAGTTGTACAACTATTTAACGGAAAGGGCCAATATTTTTACAACGATATTGGGTTTTGATCTTGTCGATAAAACGTTTTGGTGCAGATGATGACCAAATGACAGTACTAGTTGGTCAGAAAGAGTGTTGAAATGTTACCAAAGTTTGTCCAAATACTAAATAAATGTGACCAATTCATCAACATTACTGCAGCGAAATTGACTGTATTTAGCCATTGTCTCAAATTCGCTTAGCTAATCAACTTTTTCTTTAAAATGATATAACCTTCTGACCTTGGCCTTTCATAAAATCACATTGCATCCACTCTTATATCCGTGGTGCAATTTGAGAGTGTGGGTGAACCTCACGGGTCTACAGCAACCATCAGGATGAGTAGACAAGTGGGGGATGTGGAGGGTGGAAAGGCGGGTGGAGGGTGGAAACGAGTTTGGAGGGTGGAAAGTTGGGAAGGCGGGTGGAGGGTGGAAAAGCGGGTACAAGTTGGAAAGACGAGTGTATGGTGGAAAGGCGGGTGAAGAGTGGAAAGGCGGGTGGAGGGTGGAAAGGCGGGCGGAGGGTGGAAAAGGCAAGTAAATGAAATGGTCACACACCTAAAGGGCGGTAATAAGTACAATGTGAGTGTCACGACTGATTCAAAGTATGTATAGTTGACAAGGAAGTTGTATAAGTATATGGAGAGATAGGTAAGTGCAGAATGCTATGAGTGGTGCGACAGGTTTGGAAGATGACATGTGCACAATGGTGAGTGTATTGGCCATTTGGCGGTGGACGCAGGGGCGTAACTTAATTGCGTGTGGGGATGTGACACCCCCAAGAAAAGTGTTTTAGTCGGGAAATTCCAATTTTCGTCGGGCAAAAAAAATGACCTAGTATTGAAACACAATTTTAGGAAAATCAATATGGTTATACCTTTATGTTTTTGTTTGTTTGCAAAATACAAAATACTTTTGAATTGTATTTTGGATAAAACCATATTTTTCTCCCTTAAGCCACCCCCTCACCCCCTCTACAAAATACTTTTGAATTGTATTTTGGATAAAACCATATTTTTCCCTTAACTCCCCCCCCCCCCTCCCGCCCGCTTCTTCCCTCCTCCGCCGTTGGCCGGATACCGATTCTTAGTCGGGCAGAAATGTAGAACGACGGGTGGGTGCAATTGTATCCTGTTATCGAAGTATAATCAGAGTATATCTCAGCCATGCCTGACTGAGCTACAATCGTGGACAAAACTATTGGGACACTTACGGAAAGTTTGCGTTATTTCCCAACGAGTTTTGTCCTACAATATCCGAATCACATCCTCTCTACCGCCGACTCGGCACATGATGCTGACAAAATCATACTTGGGCATTAAGTCGAACAGTGATGTAAAATGTCAGATGCAATGTTTAAATCGGAGATACATCTCAATCATGCCCGAATTGTCTAGATATCAGAATCATGTCCTCCTGACTCAGCATCATGCTTAGGACAACATCATATTTGGACACTTAGCTGCTTAGTCGGGTTAGAGATTTAAAATGTTGGATGTCTGTATGTTCTGTTTAAATTAAGAGTTTTTATACATCTCAATCATAACTGAATCGTCTATAGCTATCAGAATCATCTCCACTCGACTTGGCATGATGCTGATTGGGCTCGGGTTGGGGAACTGTAGGAGAGGCAGTAGTGTAGAGCTAAATTGTGAGCTGGGGGGGGGGCTCTTCTCCCCAATGCGTAAAGTTATCGATCGACATACAACAATGCGTTATCTGGTCCGAAATGTGTGATTATTAGACATTTTCAGGATGAATGAGCCCCCCGAGCCCCCCGCTTCTATACCACTTGGGAGACGTATATCTGGTATATAGAAAGATGCCCGCCCACACACGTTTAAAATCAAGAGCCATTTTTCAGTTTCTAGGGGACTCGGAAATTTCTCTTCTGCCTGACAGTATTAATGGCAACCATGGGCGTAGTCAGGATAAATGTCAGGGGGGGGGGCGGCAAGCCAAACCAAACCAGGGATGATGTGATAACGTATTTTATGAACAGTTTTGACACGATTAATCCAGTCCAGTAGCAGCCTTAATTTTAACAGGGATAAAACACCTCACCTCACCTAGTCTCTTCAGGCCTCCTAGCCCATAAGGCTGCAGTGTACTCTCTCCACTGGACTCTGTTATTTGCAACTTGTCTGGCTTCTGTCCACGAGCTCCATCCCATCACTTTCCTTTCCTTCTCGACTGTCCTTTCTTTAGGTCGTTCTAGGACGACCAACTTTCCTTCTCCCCTCTTGTTTTCACGTCATAGCTGTCACACAGTGCTTCATAGTGCTCATGCGCAACACATGGCCAATCCACCTCCACCTTCTTCTTTTTACTTCATTGCTGATTTTGTCATGTTTAGTCATTCTCAGTATTTCATCGTTAGATATTACATATAGCCATCTGATTTTTTGAAATTCTCCTGTAGCATTTGAACATAATGTATCCAGCTTTTTATTATCTGCTACACTATAACTCTCCATATCTCGCAACCATACAAGAGTACAGACTTAAGAAGAGAGTTAAACAGTCGTATTTTTGTATATATTGAGAATGTGCTTGAGTTCCATATCTAATTTAACTTCATAAATGCTACTCTTGCTTTAGAGATTCTGTTTTGGATATCTTCCTCGCCAACCACCTTGTAAGCTTACTGTTGCACCAAGGTATCTGAACTTGTTTACTTCATTTAGTTGTTGGTTATCGATATAAACTTTGTTTGAACATTTGCTGTTAACTTTCATGAGCTCTGTCTTATCCTTATTAATTCTTAGCCCAGTTTGTGCAGCATACTGATTAAGCCTGATCACTTTGGTTTGCATGTGTTGATATGTACAGGAAAGAAGAGCGATATCATCAGCAAAATCTAAGTCCTCAAGAGTTGACATGAACTTTCATCTAACACGGTTAAACAAGTACCGCATTATTACTGTAAAAATGGAATGCCGTGCATGCGCAGAAGTAATTTTGTCAATCGAGATCGCAGTTGATAATCCCTTCCGCAGGCGCATATTTTCAATCACTGACAATTATACAAGAACACCCTTTAAAGAAAGGGCTGTCGTGGCATTTGTTCTTGTTGTATGGATAGTGATAAAGAAAGCAGTAGCGTGTCTTAAGGGGGCGGGGCTTCTGCTCCTAAAAAAAACCTCCCCTCAACAACAAAATATCATTATTCAACTTATGCGAAATTTTCATGAATTTTAACGAAATCTTCGTCAATTTTTAGGAAATCTCTTTCATTTTAGAGGAAATTTCCTTCATTTTCGTGAAATCAAAGAGCTTGCTTCTTCAATTTGTGGAAAATTTTCTTCCAATTCCAGAGTATTCTTCAATTTCCAGTAAAGAAAGCTGTCAATTCGAGAAATTCATAGGAAGTTTGGCGAAAATCGAGCAAAATTTCCAACAATTTTACGCATTTTCCATCAATTTTGTTTTGATAAATTTACACTTTTATCAAAATAAAGCATGTATGCAACCGGAAAATAGAACCCCTTTCGGGGGGCCGTAACTCATACGCCTCTGTCCTCGCTAAGCTGAAAACGGCATTCAGTGTTGTTGTTTTTTTGCCCCCTCAAAACACAAAAAGCTAAACACGACCCTTAAAGAAAGAGGACAAAAGTTATGTAGGTTTTAATTTGTTCATTATAAAATAAAATAGATACAATAGATAAAGACGATCTACAACTTGGTTCTCCTGAAATAAATTCTACCCACACCGAATTTGACAGGTTGCAAGATTACAGTGTTTACGTGATGGACGCTTAACAATTTCTTAACACGTTAACTTAGCTCTTTAAGTTTCAGAACGGCATCCGGTGTAGTCAACATTATGACCGTATTATACGCTATAGCCACTACATGGCTGCTATACAAGTACTGCAAGTATTGCCTAGCATGTAGTGCCTCGGGTTACCGAGTGAGGTGTTTATTTCACTACATCAGGTGAGGCTTGCCTCGTTCATTTCAAATTTCAAATAATATTATTCTCCTTTACTATCTCTGCGACTCTTCAAAAAATATTTTTGTGTAATAAATATTTTCTATTATGTTTCTGAAACAGTAAAAATGTCTAAATAATACCATTCTTCATATCACTATTTAAACCTGTTTTTAAACATATTAAAATATTGGATTGGCACCGAAATTTTTCGTCTACATTCCTCAACATTGCCAATTTACATGACTTTTGCGAAGAAAAACAACATCTTAAATTTATATAATTAGCGTTGCTGAAATTGTTTGTAGCATAGTAACCATTAAATACGACCTTCAATAAATAGGGGGACAAGTTCACAGTGTTGTCTTCAAATTTGATAAGAAAGAAGAGCCTGGGCCCAAATTTCCTACCGGACCGTTTTTACTATGAGGTAGGAGAGGGGGGGGGACCAAATTTACTGGATGGCTACGGCTTAATTGTCTGGGGGCCCAAATTTCCTAGGAAATAAGGGTCGGGGAGGAAAATTTACTTTTACACCGTGTCATAAAGTAGCCCCTTCTCACATGTGTCATATGTGGTACTTTTGTATTTTGATTATTCATGTATCTGCTTATGTATTCATCTTGTATTTAGGTATTTTCGTTTGCTTATTGTTGATGATGGTATTTTGTTTCTTAGCTTAGAATTAATTTATTCAGTATAGCTTTGATGGTGGATGGAATTAGCACAGGGCATCAACCTATATTTATTTATTACCCCATTACTTATTGTGGTTCTCCCTGTAATATTTCAATGTCAGAATGTTTCATTTTTGAAATAATTATCCCATTTGTCCTGATTGTGCCTGTAATCACTCAGCTGTGTCTCCTTCACTGACCACAGCAAGGGTGTCTCTGTACTGTGTGGTCTGCCTCTTACTCCATGAGCAATTTATCATCTGATCATTGTCATGGGCTAAATACTTTGGTTTTGCTACATCTTCCTGACCCTGCCCTTTGTGTAATTAATCACCTATTTTGAGGTTTCCTTCAACCTATCTTCTCCTTGGCATTTCAGTAGGAGAAGTCACTTGTGATTGGCAGGCATGATGCTCATTTATCTTCCCTAGTAAATCTAACCAAAAGGGGTGGGTCCTGAATAAAGTGTCTGTTGCTGATTGGTTTTAAGTATTGATATGTGTGTGTGTCTGATTGGCCTAAAGTTATTAGGACATAACGTTATTAAGGGATGGAGTAACATGGGAGGAAGAAAAAGAGAGAGAGGAGAGAGTTCGTCATCAGACAGTGATGGCTTAAGTCTTTTGAGTGAGCGTAAAATGGTACATCGAACAGGGCAATAGATGAGAGCAATGCAATTTCTCGTGTTTGGAGTTTGATTAACCAACAACATGTACTTGATGTCTATCTTGTATTATTTTACTAAAGTGGTGTTAACTCGGACTTAAACTTTTTGCTATCAACATATCAGAGAGGTATTTTGGAACTTTGTCAAACACGATTCCGCTTTTACTTGTTTTTTCATTTATGTATAAATAAATGGTGGCAGCGTATTACAAACTCGTAGGAGTTTGTATAACCAGGGAGTCTATTCCAACTCCCTGGTATGACACACCGGTCGAAGTAAAAATTATCTTTTTTTTTATTTCCCCAAACCACAAAAATGTGATCTGGTCAACTCCATACAAGCTGTTCAATAAACCATGTGTTTGATTTCCACCGAACACCAACTTATTGAGGGCAGCAGCATCTCCCAAGGAGTATGAAATGTCCTTTAAAGCAAAGTTAATCTTGTGGAATGATGCATAACATGAAGTCTGAAATTTGCACAACAAGTTTTTAATCAGTGTCTGTACTAATGAGATGGAAAGTGGCGTACGTAACCACGCTAACAATTTTTAACTTAGCTGTTGAAGTTTCCGGTTAGACTATAACCTCGTTCATTTCAGATTTCAATTAAAATTCACTATTTCTTTGTGATTCTTCAAAAAATATTTTGGTGTAATAAATATTTTCTATTATGTTTCTGAAACAGTAAAAATATCTAAACGATACTGTTTTCATATCACGTTTTGGACCTGGCTATTAAAATATTGGATTGGCACCGGAACTTTTCGTCTGCATTCCTCAACGTTGCCAGTTTATATGATTTTTCGAGAAAAAACAACGTCATAAATTTTTGAATTAGCATTGCTGAAATTTTTGTAGCGTCGTCACAATCTTCAATAAATAAGCACTTAATTTGAAGTCCATATTCTCTTCATTAATTGAATTTTAAAAGAACACCCTTTGAAAAGGGCTGTCGTGTGTTTTTTTGGTTTTTTTGGATGGATAGTAATAAACAAAGCAGTAGCGTGTCTTAGCCCCGCACCTAAAAATGTACCCCTCTCCCCCTCCCTTCCCCCGACCCTCTCCCCTCAAAAAAATACACACAACACACTCTTCCACTTCTGCGAAATTTTCATGAATTTTAACTATGGAAATCTTTGTAAATGTTCAGGAACTTAATCTCAAGTTTATTTTGGGGAAATTTCCTTCACTACCACCACCACCTATTTTTGTTTGGGGTGGAGGGGGGGACTTAAGCCCCTTCAAAAACGAAAAGCAAGAAACGACCCTTGAAGAAAGAAACAAAGTTATGTAAGTTTTAATTTATTCGTTATAAAATAAAATAGATACAATAAATAAAGACGATCTGCAACTTGGTTCTCCTGAAATAAATTCTACCCTCGTTGAATTTGACAGGTTGCAAAATTACAGTGTTTACGTGATGGACGCTAACATTTATTAACCTGTTATCTTAGCTCTTTTTCAGAACCGCATCCGGTGTAGTCAACATTATGACCGTTGTATACGCTATAGCCACTACATGGCTGCTATACAACGTGTACGGCAAGTATTGCCTAGCATGTAGTGCCTACCGAGTACGATGTTTGTCTCACTACATTCGGTGAGACTAGCCTCGTAAATTTCAAATAATATTATTCTCCTTCACAATCTCTTTGTGACTCGTCAAAATATATTTTTGTGTAAAAAATATTTTCTATTATGTTTCTGAAACAGTAAGAATGTTTAAATACTACCATTCTTCATATCACTTTTTAGACCTGGCTATTAAAATATTGGATTGGCACCGCAAGTTTTCGTCTACATTCCTCAACGTTGCCAATTTACATGACTTTTGCCAATTAAAAAACGTCATAAATTTCTTAATTAGCATTGCTGATATTGATTGTAGCATGGTAATCATTAAAATACAACCTTCAATAAATAGCACTTGCTTTGAAGTCCATATTCTCTTCAATTAATTAAAAATATAGTTCTCAATTAAAAGATGGCATGAAATTTGGCATGGAATTTGAGCATGGAGTTTATAATACTAGTCCTGTCGCCGATGAGGGCCACGACAGAAAAAGGACGCGGCAATATTCAAATTTCAAAGATTTGAATACTCGTATTCTATCAGGAGCGAAAATTTCACAGTAAACAATTAAACTTCCAGCTATCAGCAGCGGGAAATGTGTAACTCCATTAGCCAGCCAAAGTGTAGGCGCGAGTTAGTGCCGTGACGTCAGCTGTAAAGAGTACCGTAATATTAGTGATGCTCCGAACTGTAATGGAACATATTGGGGCTGTACATGGTCTTATAAGCGGGAAGCAGAGAGAAAGGTCCTCTCTGGAAGGTTGTTTTCTCTCATATTGTAAATTGGGAATTATTAACAAAAAATAGAAGGACGTTTTTGTTAAATAAGTTGAAATTTTAGTAAAATTTGCCAACATTTCCCGATAAATGAGGAAAATTTACCGAAAATTGAAGAAAAATTGTCCGAAAATTGAAGAAGATGGCACAAGAATGAAAGACATTTCCCCAAAATTGAAAGGAATATTCCAAACATTGAAGGAAATTTCCCAAAAATTGAAGATTGACCGAAAACCGAAGAAAAACTGCCCAAAAATATTAAGGAAATGTACCAAAAGTTCGAAAAAAATTGCCCCGAAATGGAAGAAAATCGTCTGAAAATTGAAGAAATTTGCACGAGAAGTTGAGGAAAATGCCCAAAATTTGAAAGACATTTATTTTCCAAAAATTGAAGAAGTTTTACCGAAAATTGAAGAAAAAGTTGAAACAAAATAACCAAAAACCGAAGAAAAATGGCCCAAAAATGAAGAAAATTTCTCAAAATTAAAGGAAATTTACCAAAAATTGAATATATACCAAAAATGAAAAAAATTGCCCCAAAATAAAAGATATCGTCCGAAAATTAAAGAAAACTGAACGATAAGTAAGAAAATTGCCCAAAATTGGAAGACATTTCCCAAACATTTAGGGAAATTTAGCGACAATTATTGATGAAAATTTATTGTGAATCGAAGAAGATATATTCCAAACATTAAATTGTTGAAGGAAATTTCCCTAAAATTAAAGAAAATTGCTCCAAATTGAAAAAATTTTAAAGAAAAAGTACCGAAAATTGAAAAAAATTGCCCTATATGAAGATAATTCCCGGAAATTGAACGAGAATGAAAGAAATTTCCAAAATATTGAAATGGATTTTTGATAAATATTAAAGAAAATTTCCTGAAATTTGAAGAAATTAGAAGGAAAACCGCCCAAAACTTAAAGAAATTTACAAACATTGAAGGGAGTTTACCAAAAATTGAAAAACATTTACCAAAAATTGAAGAAAAATTGCCGCAAAATATAAGAAATTGTCCGAAAATTGTAGAAAATGGCATAAGAATTAACAGATTAATGAATTGCCTAAAAATAAAGGATATTGTCCGAAAATTGTAGAAAATGGCAGGAGAATTAACAGATTAATAAAAGAAATTTCCCAAAAATTGAAAGATATATTGCAAACATTATAGGAAATTTCCCAAAAATTGAAGAAAACTATCTTACAGAAAATCGAAGAAAAGGCTGCCACAAAATGAAGGAAATTTTCCAAAAATAGCACGAAAATGAAGGAAATTTCCCAAGATTGAAAGAGATTTACCAAATACCTGAATATTGAATGAAGGGCCCAGATAACATCCGATACCAGTTCCTGAAACACCTCCCCAACAAGGCCACCATTACCCTACTCACCATCCTCAACCACATTTGGTCCTCACACTCCTTTACCCCTATCTGGAGGACAGCTATTATCACCCCCGTCCCCAAACCGGAGAAGGACAGTACCGACCCCTCCAGCTACCGCCTCATCGCCCTCACCTACTGTCTCTGTAAAATTATGGAAAGGATTATTAACAAGAGACTAAATTGGTTCCTTTAGACCAACAGAATCCTCTCCCCCTCACTAAAGCGGCTTCCGGAAACGTCGCAATACCCTGGACCTGTTAAATATGCTCGACACCGCTATCCGGGAATCCTTTGCAAAAAATTGCCATCTTTCTCGACCTCGAGAAAGCTTTCGACACTACTTGGAAATAATGAAATACGGCATTATCTGCAAACTTTACACCATCGGCCTCAAGAAGCCATCTTTATTCAAAACTTTCTCTCACCCAGGCAGTTCCAAGTTCGTATTGGCCACACCCTCTCCAACCCCTACCCTAATAAGAGGGCGTCCCTCAAAGCAACATCCTCTCTCCCACTCTCTTCAACCTGAGCATTAACGACGTTGCGGACAACCCTGGCCCCAACGTCAAACGTGCCCTCTACATGAATGACTTCACCATCTTCTACTCCTCGCCTAGCTTTCCGTCGAAAATAGGCTCCAACTCCCGCTCAACCGGCTGCAAGACTGGTGCAACAATAACGGTTTTAAATTCTACAAAGACAAGTCTGCATGCACGTCTGTAATTTCAATAACCTCCACCCCAACCCGAACCTCGTGCTCAATGTCAATCGCATCCCTAAAGTTGATCACACTAAGTTCCTAGGTATAACTCAAGACCTTGCAAGTTCTCCTACAAGCAACACATCACCAACCTGAAACAGAAATGCAACAGCTCTCTGAAAATTCTCCGTCTCCTCCAACACCACTTGGGGTGCGAACCGCCATGTTCTCCTCAAAATTTCCAGGCTCACTATTCGTGCCAAGCTTGACTACGGCAATATTGTCTACTGTGTCGCTCACAATTGTTACCTCAACA
Organism: Chiridota heheva; assembly: GCA_020152595.1. NCBI lineage: Eukaryota > Metazoa > Echinodermata > Holothuroidea > Apodida > Chiridotidae > Chiridota > Chiridota heheva. The sequence goes on from JAIGNY010000154.1 coordinate 141,954, forward strand.
ATATTAACACCATCCAAAATAAAGCCATCAGGCTTTGTCTGGGTGCCTACAGGAACTCCCCAATCACCAGCCTTCATTTTGAAGCTAACGAACCCCCTCCTTTTATCCACCTGGGCTTCTCCACTCATCACAAAAACCCAAACCCACCCTATCCTCTTCATCAACCTCCACAACCAAATCAAATACCAACTCTCAAATTACACCTCCATCTATACTGATGGCTCCAAGGAAGGCGACAAGACAGCTGCTGCTGCCGTCATCCAAGACATCACCCTTAGTAGCAGGCTTCCCAACTACTCGTCCATCTTCTCGGTCGAAGCCAAGGCCACCCTCCTTGCCCTCAATTTTATTAAGTACTCCCCGCTCAGCCACTTTGCCATCTTCTCCGACTCCAAGGCTGTCCTTACTTCTGTCATGTCTGTGCTCAATCTTAAATGGCATAACCCCACATCCCACCTCCTCCTCCGTAAACCCTTTCGCCCACCCTCTGCAGGAAAAGTTATTATGTTCTTCTGGATACCCAGCCATGTTGGCATCTCTGGCAATGACAGGGCTGATGCAGCCGCTAAGCTTGCCCGCAACCACCCCTACCCCATTTCCCAAAACCCTTTCTAGCATCAAACCGCTTATCGCTTCCCTTGTTCGTGACCGCTGGCAAACCTAATGGGACTTCCAAATTAATAACAAACTCCACGTCATCCAGCCCACCATTCCGATCAAACCCACCATCCATAACCTCTCCCGTGTCGACAACGCTCACATTACCCGTCTTAGAATAAGTCACACCCACCTCACTCTCTCCCATCTCCTTATTGGCCCTTCTGCAACAGTTGCCATTGCACCTTCACAGTCCATCACGTTCTCCTTGCTTGTCTCATGTACAACCTTCCCAGAGCTTCTCTCGCTCCCCACAACTCAATAGCCGAGCTCTTCCAGAAAAACCCTCCGGATAAAATTATCTCCTTCCTTCACCATGCTTCCCTCTGCACCCATATTTAATCCTCCTCTCCCAACCCCTCTGTCTACTTTTTTTTCCCACCTATGCACCTCCTCTCTTGATCCCAACTTTCTGGCTTTTAGTTCTCGTGTTTCTCTTAATCTCCCCCTGTTTTCTTTCCTTCCTACCTCCATGACCTCTGGAATGATTTAACCTTTCAGGTACAATTTAACCCTCGCTGTCGTGGTGTCGTTAAGCCCTCATCAAACAAACAAACAAATATTGAATGAAATTTTAGAAATTTGAAGAAAATTTACGTAAACCGTCACTAAGAATTATCTCATGGAAGAAAATATCATCGGAAAAATCCCCCGTCCCCTCTGGCTCTGCCCCTGATGGTATCCCAAATGCTAATTTGAGTATATTTTAACATTAGACAGTCCGGTTCGTACCCAAGATAGGGAGAACAGTTTTGTTTCCCGATCGAGATTCTTTTCAAAAGTATTCCACAATGCGTCTATCCAAATTCAAAGTTTGTATAGGACTAACATCAGAATCAAACACATTTTGAGCGCGACCACCGCGAAGGGCTAAAAAAATTCTTCACGATTTGAAATAATGGCATATGAATGATCAAGTTCACTGTGTGCTTTTAAAATTGTTTGTGTTGATTTTCAGCCACCCTCGCCAGGGACCCGTAAGCGGGCACACGGTGTTACTCATAATCACGTTTGACACTTGAGTCCGACCGCATTGGATATTGTGTGATTGTATAGACACATGTATATCTGTTTTTGATAAGTTGGGCAAATGTAAATTTTCGTCAGGCAAAATTGACTTACACCCCTCCCTGGCTTCGAAGTCAAGTTACGCCCCTGGGGACGGGTGATGGGTATAAAGGGAATATGGTGTATTTTGTGGGGTGGCATAGGTGAATGGATGGTTGTAGAAGAATGGGAAGTGTCAGTGCATTTATACTCGGGGCCGTAGCCACGGGGAATGGGGGTATTTGGGGGAAATTTCCCCCAAAATATTTCGGTCCCCCAAAATTAATGTAAGCAAAATAAATTGTAAATAATAATTGCATAATAATTTGTCCTAGCCTTATGAATTTGTTTAAATCACCCATACAGTTGCTGAACAAACCTTAATTTACATAGCTTTGGTAAGTATGCAAACATTTGTTTTAAACAAAAATGTCTAATAAACTATGCACTGATGATATTTAAATATGCTAAAGTCAAGGACGAATTCAGTGAGGGGGTAGGGCGGGGAAAATGGCCCCCCGAGATTTTTCCGATGACACCCCGAGATTTTTCCGATGACACCTTTTTCCCATGAGATTATTATTACTGAGTCATGATGGTTTATGCAAATTTTCGTTAAATGGCAATATTTGGGAAATCATACAAAATCAATTTTCGAAAAATTCCCTTCATATGGGGGCATTTTACTTCGATTTTTGATCAATTTTTTTTTAATTTTTGGTAAATTTCCTTCAATAATTGGGAAATGTCTTTCAATCTGGGCAATTTCCTTAATTAATTTTTGTGCATTTACTTCAATTTGCCTTTATTAGGGGCAATTTTTCAGTTTGATTTGTGGTAAAATTGTCAATTTTCGGTAAATTTCCATCAATGTTTTGGAATTTTCCTTAATTTTGGGGTAATTTTTATTCGATTTTTGGTAAATTTTTCTTTAAATTTTGAAAAATTTCATCCCATCTAATGTTTCGTAAATTTTCTTCCTTTTGGGGCAATTGTTTTCGATTTTCGGTAAATTTTCTTCGGTTTGCGGAAATTTCCTTCAATATTTGTGATATCCCTTTTAATGTTTGGAATTTTTTTTTTCATTTTCGAGCAATTTTCGAAAATTTCTTTCATTTTGGGGCAATTTCTTTTCGATTTTCGTTTTTCTTCAATTTTTGGGATAAATCTTTCAATTTTGGGGAAATGACGGTTTATCACTATGTTCCATTGATCATGACAAAACTGCTCATCAAACACGTTATCACATCGTCCCTGGTTTGGTTTGGCTTGCCGGCTCCGCCTGGCAAAAGTTAATTTAGAATGGAACTTAGGAGAAAATAGCATCTCCCCCATCATCTCCCCCCCCCCTCCTCCTCAATAAAACTGGCTACGGCCCGCCTGCACTGTACTATATAAAACAAAAATTAACATGCTTGTTTCGTGTTAGGTCTGTTCAAAGTCTGGTCTATTACGGCATTTCGCTTTCAATGAACAACCTTGGCGGAAACATTTACGCTTCGTTCTTCATATCTGGAGCGGTTGAATTCCCCTCTCTCGCCATGACCTTGTTTACTGTACAAAGGTTTGGGAGGCGTTTCACCATGTTGAGCATGTTGACTTTGGGTGGAATTTCGTGCCTCGCAACAACGGTCACACGTGAGTATATTTGTTGTATATTAATTTTGGTAGCACGGAACTAATAAGGTATCATTCCGCCATCCAAAAATGAAAACCCTTAGAGAAAAGGCCAATAAAAATATTTTCGAGAAGTCCCATGTCATGGGACAGGAAGCTGAAAAGTTGCAAATGTCAGGAATAGTAGAGAAAGGATAGGTCTTGACTATGCATATCCAAACTTGATTTTACAATGGACCCATACCCAAAGATTTTTTCAGTAAAAGTTTCAGTAAAAGTTTCAGGGAACTATTTTACAATGGACCCATACCCAAATGTGAGTGATTTGGTAAGGGTGTAGAACCCTCTTCACTTCAGCCCCGCCCCCTTCAAAAAAAAGGGCGAAAACCTCTGGTGACCCCTTATTGAAAGTACCCTCATCAGAGAGATATTAGATGGTACTTTTTGGAAAACATCACAAAAGATCCGAAATTATAAGATCCTGGTACAAAAAGGACACCATACTTAACTCTTTCTTCATAGGCTTCAATGAGGCAAATAATTAGTTCCGTGCTACCTTCTGGTCTTTTCTTGAAGGGTTTCAATTGGTTTTCAAAGGTTATTTTGTCTACAGACAATTGGTTTTCTGATGACGTTATCAAAAAGACTTGGTTGTCGATGTTATGTCACGTCGTACCAGCGTGATGGTGTAATTGTGTGTTCAACATGACGTTGTACAAGTTGTGTAATAACATTTTTGTTGCTTTTTTTTTTTTTTTTTTTAGTACATTTAACCCCCAAGGGAATCTCCACCCCAGTTTTTCAGAGGTCGAATTTCTAAATTCCTCCAAATTTGTAAAAATACTTTGGGGGCGCACTTTTGGTTACGCACAAATCGGTCCATTTAGATTTAGCACACAAACTATTTTCTTATAGCAATTTCTAAGACCACAATTGAGACGGTACTAACTGTTAATGAAATTTAGAGTTTGTGATTTAATTATTTCGTGGCGCTATTACAATTTCAGCGTACTATTGATAGTGTTTAGGCAAACACCGCTTGTGTTTACAGGGTCTGGTCTTTTGAAGTGTGTGTTTGTGTGTGTGAGAGTGGGAAGGGGAGGGGGGTGGAGGAGTAAAGAAATAAACCGTGAAAATACTAAAAGGTGCCATTACATTCATATCAAAGCCTGTAAACTAACTTCTGGAAATTTCTTTCAATTATAGGTAAGATTTTCAATTATAGGTAATTTTTTCAATTTTGAGGACATTTTTCTCAATTTGTTGACAAATTTGACAAAAATTTTGTTGAATTGTTTGACAATTTTAGGAAAAGTTCTGTATTTTCGGGCTTTTTCCGGAAAATAAAAGCTGTCATTCTCAATTTGGGGGAAATTTGTTAACAAATTTGACCAAAATTTAAAAAAAACCATACGAAATTTTCTTTCAATTTTGCAAGTTCATTTTCGGAAAAAAAAGTTGTCTTCGATTTTAGAAAAAACTTTGTTCATTTTCGGCACAACTAATTCCTAAAATTTCGTTGAACTGTTTTTCAATTTTAGAGAAATTTCGTTCAATTTTGACAACTTAGTCTTAAATTTTCGGAAAATTTCCTTCATTTTTAGGCAATTTTATTTGAATTTGAGGAAAGTTTGGTCAATTTTTTTGAAATTTGGTGACAAATTGACCAAATTTTTAAATAATTATATACCAAATTATCCTCTAATTTCACCAATTATTTTAATTTTGGAAAACTGGGAAGCCTTTGAAATTCAGGCTTAGGCCATATTGTTATACATTTTTGCATAGCAAAAATGTGGAGGATAATCCCCCTTCCCCCTCTTCTTCTCCCTCCGTTCTCCGTTTCCTCGGCCCCTGCTTTTAGAAAACTATTTATTGAGGTGGTTTATTAAAGTTTTCGAATGTCTTGAGGGTCGTGTTTTGTCCACCCCAGTTTTTCTGTGTGTACCCGCCAGTGGCAAATCCAATCTGAAATTTTGGAATTTTCAGAGGAGTACGAGGAAGGGGAAAGGGGGGGGGAGGCATCACTCAGTCTTGCGACGGACCCTTTTGAAGATTATAATACATTGTCTTCTTAAATTTAAGTAGTTTAAAATGATATCATTTCAATTGAACGATTGCTATATATTTAATACAGGGGAAAGTAAAATCCCATACGTATCGTCTTTGATTTTTTTTATTTGTGAAACATTTTCCATGGAATGGTTCATAAGAACTGCAGCGGAGTTCTCCGCCGGTCGTCAGCGAAATATTTTTAATATCGGAACAATTACTAAAACCGAGTACCGGAATATGAATATGAATTCCGTGCAATCAAGTCACCCCTCAGGCTCGATTCAGGGACCGCAGAGAAGGGGAGCTGGGGACTTTAGCCCCCCCCCCCACCCATACACACACCCCACTTTTTTGTCACCCATACACACACCCCACTTTTTTTGTTAGGTCCCCCAAAATATGGTCTAAAAGGATTTCACTTTTTATTCATCTTGTCCGTGGTTTTTCCTGCTAGGAGGTATAACTTTGGAAAATTACGGTATTCACATGAAATTTGAAACAATTAGTAACATTGAAGGGAAATTTGGAAAAACAATTTATAATTTTGGTCAAATTTTTAAACAAATTTTAAATTTACAAATTTTCCTAAACATTGAACTAAATTTCTCGAAAATTGCTAAAAATGCACAATTTTTTTTTAAATAAAATTGACAAATTGTTTATCGAAATTATAAAAAATGCACCCAATATTGAACGAAATTTCCCCCAAATCCGAAACTAAATTGCCGAAAAGAAATTTGGGTCAATTTTTTTTTTACAAATATCCCGGAAATTGACAAATTTCCTCAAAAAAAAAAAAAAAAGGTCTAAAATGAAGGAAATTTTTCGAACATTGCTGAAAATGACCTAAATGTGAAGGAAAATTCCCATTAATTGAGGAAAATGGTGCACAAAGGAAGAAAAATAAGAGATTTTCTCTTAAATTGTCGGTAAATTCTGTATTGGCAGATTGGTATCCATCAAACGTTGCTGCTTATCGGTAATTCTCATTCATTTTTTTGAAATTTTCTTCACTTTCGGCCAAATTGATACGATTTCAGGAAATTTCCGTGACATTTTTCTAATTTTCGGTCAAATTTTCTTCAAATATTTGAAAATTTTGGATCCGCCTCGGTTTGATTTAAATACAGTTTAGCTTTAATTTGGCTTTTTTTTTTCAAACTGATTTGGCTTTTTGCACTTAGGGCAATCTACCAACCTGTCAATCCTTGAACCATGGATCGACCTTACAGCCTTATGAAACTCAATCATTCTGATGATATTTGGCTTTTTGCACTTGGGGCAACCTATCAACCTGGAACCGTGTTCCACCTTATAAAACTCAATAATTCTGATGATGTTTGGCTTTTTGCACTTGGGGCAATCTACCAACCTATTCAATCTGGAACCATGTTCCACCTTATAAAACTCAATCATTCTGATGATGTTTGGCTTTTTGCGCTTGGAACAATCTACCAACCTATCAACCCTGGAACCATGGTTCTACGTTAAAAAAAAACAACAATCATTCTGGATGTTTGGCTTTTTTGCGCTTGGAACAATCTACCAACTTCTTGACCATGGAACCATGGTTCCACCCTATAAAACTCATTATTCTGATAATGGAACTCATGTTGAAATGCCTTTTGGTGGTTTTCAGCCCGGAAGAGGTCCTATTTTAAGGAACCTGTAAATTACCTGAAGTAATAGACGTCCTGCAGCCGTTTTGTTTATTTTTGTGATAAAAATGTACAAAAAATTAAGTGAGAAACCAGTTTGTTAGATAGATTGCAAGATAGGCCTTTTATCAGATTGTGATTTGTAATTGTATTTTTAGCCTGTAATCTTAACGACAAAATTATATCCTGTATACAGGTATACTGTTACAAATATTTGAAGTTTTAGAATGATTGTTTCGCGCCTAAAAGCATATTTGCTTTTCCGCTGATTTTTCGTGGTATTTCTAAAACGACGTGGTAGAAATCAAACAGGGAGTGGATGATATTCAGGCATGAAGGAAATTAATGTTTATCACTGAGTTTTAACTTTCGCCGGGATAAAAAAGAATTTCCGCAGAGGTATTTCAAATTTGAAAACACTCCAGGCCTAAGGCTTTAATGTTAGTATAGCAAAGCATCATGGGAAATATCACAAAATGGCGATGTGCATGTCACGAAAAATTTATAATCTAAGGAACATTTTGTTTTTAGTTTTAGGACTTCTTCCGGACTGGTTTTGGAATGTCATTATTGGCAAACTTTCATTATGTGTCACCACATATCATACAGTCATAACAACTTTCTTTGTTTATGTCGTCACATTGTTTTGTTTTTTATATATTTTTTTAAATATTTTTTTTATATGGTCATTTCTTGGAAAAATACTTGCCAAAAATAGGTAGAAATCATATCTTTCTGGGATATTAAAGATTTATTAACCGACACTCAAAATAAACTTGACTGTATTATATCTATATTATCTTCGTTCCTTCAGCGTTAGGACCATGCAGGTTAGCCGTCGCAATGGTTGGAAAATATGCCATAACGTCAACTTTTGCAACCATCGTGTTTTACACAGCGGAACTTTTCCCCACAAATCTGAGGTAGGTCTGCATTTCCTAATTTCTTAAACAAATTCTAAAAAAAAAGGGTTTTTAGGAAGGAGGGTGGAGGGGCGCAAGGGGGTACTTGCCTTTCCCCATTTTTTCCGAATTTATATGTTTTGTATGTTGATTTTTTTTTTTTTTTGTATCTTAGCTTGATTTCCCCCTTCCCTCCCATCCCTCCCTGTGACATTTGACGTTGTGCACCCCACTTTTGGTTGGTAAATTCCGGTTTTACAATATGAAGTGTATCCGCGGGGAATGTAGGTGGAGTCCAGGCCCCAGAGTCCAGAAATCAGGGCTAACATTGAACAATAAACAATGTCATCCGCATATCTGCTGGCAGTTTGCCACCATTTTTTGTACCAAAAGTAAAGTGATCAAACTCAGGCAAAAAATGATATCAAACGTTCTCTCGAATCTTGAAAATGTTGGGCCAGTAGATGACAAAGGATGAATCTTATTTTAATTCTGAATGTGATTGGGAGGAACGAAAACCTTTGTGCCCTGCATGTAAATTCGTTGGATTTTATGCTAGGAAAATAGAAGTAGTAAAACAAGGTGTAAAATTTCATAGAAAAGTTTACCAGACACATTTAACAAATTTGAATTTTCTATCAGTCAGTCAGTCATCTGCGAATTTTTTAGTGTGGTTGTTGGTAGCGACACTATTTGATAACTTTCATGTCTGTATATGTGTATTACTATTAACAGAGGCGTCGGGGTTGCTATCTGCGCCATGGTATCCAGGATTTCGGGCTTTCTCTGCCCCATTATTCTTCTACTTGACGTTTTTTGGGCACCCCTGCCTCTGGTTATATTTGGGTCTTCATGCATCTTGGCGGCTTTCATTGTCATTTACCTACCCGAGACAAAGGGGACGTCACTTCCAGAAACAATGCAAGAGGCAATCGACTTGAAATGGTATGTATTGGTAAATGACTGAATGAGGGTATGTCTGTGTGTATACATACAGAAGGAATCATGCCGCACGAAAATTCCTTGACACGGCACCAGTAAATCTGCTACGCTAGTGACGTCACTTCTGTTGAAATTATTGATTAGCTTGTCAGGATTTGTGTCAAAATGCCAGTATGATCTGTCAATCAGAAGTATAGTGTTGAACTGTATTCATTGCCTAGTTTACTCCACCTTACTGGCCTCTAAATGGTGTGTCACAGAGTTCATCTGCTTATAGGCACATCTAATTTGGCAACATTAGCTAATTTGACCGGGTATCGTGCTAACCTGGAGATAAACAATAGAATCCAATGTTTCTGATTGGTCGAAATATATCCACAATTACCGACAAGCCAATCAATCACCGCCGCGGAAGTGACGTTCCTGCTATGTAGCAGATGTATTGGTAACATGTCAAGCAATTTGACTAAGACGAGAATCCCTCTTTGAAGCATATTCTCATGAGATAACTTGTCCCCAATATTTTTCATTAGCGTTACTTTCCCCCTCAATCATCAAAATTCTAGTGTTCCCCCCCCACCCCACCCTCCCTCCCCCTCCCACCTTCCCTCCCTCTTCCTCCTCCCACTAATAATTCTACACCCCTTCCTCTTCCCCCTTATAATTCTATCAAATTTCGCCAAAAGATGGTGTAGCCCTTTTTGGTAGAGTTAAGTAAAGTTGTTATAACATAGTAGTTCCCCACCCCTAAAATCATCATTGAACGCCCCCACTCCTACAATGATCATCAAACGCCCCCACTCCTAAAATCAACATCACACGCCCATGGTTATCAAAAAAACATATTGCTACAAAACCATGTTGATATCTTGCAGTCTTGTTCATTAAAGTTATAAATATGTCCACTGCAAACAGCGTAACCTCACATATCCTGCAATTAATTCCCCAGGTTTACGTCAATATATATGTGAACAAAAGATTTAGGATACATAAAAAGATTGGCAACCCATGTTCTTAAAAAGTACATGCCATAAACGACATCTTGTGAAATAAGTTTCCAATCAGTAAACAAAGGATTAGTTCATGGGTCAAACAAGCTCATCTTATATGAAAAAGGACTTCAAAAGAAACAAAATGGTGGTGAATAAAGCATTTAAATTCTGAACCCGTTAAGGACGTATTCAATTTTAAAGCTCTGTATCATTTGTGTACAAACGACTGAAATCTAACTAGCTGTGATGTCACATACTCCTATAAAATTCTTCAAAACCTTTTGTGAATTCTATTCTATTTTTCCTTCACTGGATATGTCAGGAAAGTCACGTAAAAAGAATCATTAGTGTGGGCCCGGCGGGAGAGGAAGGGGGTTGGGGGGGGGTACTTCCATATCTGAGGTATATATATATATATATATATATATATATATATATATATATATATATATATATATATATATATATATATATATATATATATATATATATATATATATATATATATATATATATATATATATATATATATATATATATATATATATATATATATATATATATATATATATATATATATATATATATATATATATATATATATATATATATATATATATATATAGATATATAGATATATAGATATATATATATATATATATATATATATATATATA
>JAIGNY010000154.1:155000-182500 GCA_020152595.1 Chiridota heheva
CCCTCTCCCTGGGAGTGTGGGTAATCGTAATTTATACCACCTGCTTTCTCGTACGAAAGTAGTACCTGTACACCAGCCCTGCGAAAAGTATGTAAGATTTAAATTACTGAGCACACAAAAAGTATGTTAGCTATAGATTGAATTTAATTGTTATTATTTTATTTTTTCCAGGAGGAACGGCAAAATGCCAATACCAACAGTACCTGAAACAGCTTAAGCAAAGAATGAGTGGCGCTCTATCCTTTTTTACGGATGTGCTGTGCTAAGAATTAAACGAGAACCAAACCGCCATGGCAGTCTGGAAACAAAACGTTTTGCAAGAAAATTGATTTTTCGAATTTCTTATGCATATTGTTAAACAGGAAAATAGCAAAAGTTTCAAGAAAATCAATTAACAAATCGACCATTTCCAGCATTTTGAATTTTCAGGCCGTATTGTAATAAATTATTCGATTTTTATTAGCTCGACTATGCGAAGAATAGTAGAGCTGTTCTATTACCCTTGGCGTTGGCGTCCGCTTAAAGTTTTTGGTTAAAGTTTTCTTAGTTTGTTGGTTAAAGTTTTTTTTGTTTGCTGATTAAATTTTTGGATGAGTGTTAAGATAATGACATTCCTGAACATAGATAGGAATTAGAAGATGAATGAAAAAACCAAATAAAAGATTCCCTGATTCTAAAGAATATTTTATAAGATGTCTTGGGTATCAAAAGATATCAGAAGACAAGTCTTGTGATGAATGAAAAAACCCTAATAAAAGGTTTCTCGCCTTTAAAGAATATTTAATAAGATGTTTTGAGAATGGGTTTCTGGAGCAGTTTTTTGATATGATAATGACATTCTTGATATGATGATAAAATAGCTGTAGGAATTAGGGTGTGATTTCATTCATATGCATATGCACTCCAAAAAAAGAATTGTCAAATTTGACCACAATGTGGTCAAAACAAATATGACCACAATGTGGTCAAAATTTTACCAAGTGGGGAGTGAATTACGCACCGACCCATATGTGGTCAAATTTGACCAAGTTAGCATGTTCAATGCTTTTGACCATGCCAACTTGATCAAATTGACCATATATGGTTCGGTGCATAATTCACTCCTCACTTGGTCAAATTTGACAAGTAACACTTGGTCAATCTATTAATCACTGCAGCTTGGTCAAATCTTCTGACCAATTTGTGGTCAAATTGACTACAAAAATGGCTAATTTGTTTAATTTCATAACATTCCTGGGTAGCCGTTAATGATACAACAATGGTTTTCTCTATAATACAGATAACAGAGAAATGAAACGATCCTCTGAGTACCTTCAGTAATGGGTTACTCTAGCTTCAAGCGTCCACTCCATTCTAATGACCACTGTTGGTCTACCCTTCAACACATTCTTTGGAGCTGTATTGGTGTTTCATGAGCTGTGATGGCATTTCATAGGCTAGGCTAGATCAGCATCTGTTTAAAAAAATCAAAGAAATGACAATAAATAAATAATTAGAACAATTAAAAATCATTAATGAAATTTGATGTCTATTATTTAAATTGCTTAAGAATATATTAAAAACCATTATAGGAGCTTAAATGTTAAAAAAAATTACACCATTTTTAAATCTGTCATCGATTTACATACGCAAAAAAAAAAAAAAAAAAATTCGGCTACCATGAAATTTTCCTTTGTAAATCCTTTTGTTTGATTAAATGTGTTTCGTATTTCTTTAGAGTGGTGTTGCAAAAATGTTACATGATATAAAAATATATAAGATATGAGTCGTTACCATGTCTAAAACTTTTCACCACTTTAGTTAAGGATTTAGGAAAGAAATTGAAAAGAATTACATAAAGAAATTGAGCATTAATTCAAAACTGATCAAATTTTGATCAACCATATCTCTAAAAGTAAAATTGCTTCTTTCAAAATTCAAAAAAGCTGATCTGTTCAAATTTGAATAATCTTAAGAATCAACCAGCATAGATATTGCTATTTGTCCATAGACCTTGTAATGAAAATGCATTTTCATAAAGGGCCTGTTCCTTTCTTAGTTGTATTGTTTTCCTTTTCCATAAGTACAAATTAGCATCAATAAATGGTATTTGATTAATTTAAGAGAAATGGTTAACTGTTTAAGGTCTTGCCATGTAGCACCATGGTTAGACCTTTTGCCATATCATCAAGATTGAAAGCAGTTACAATCTTAAATAGAGTAACTCTACTACCATTAATACATTAATTTAAAATGATGCTGACTTTTTCTAAGTGAGACAAATTTTCCATCTTATAACCAAGAAACAACACAACAAATTTGTTCATGAACCTGTTGTCCTTTCCCTACTCTAATCTCGTTCTTGCAGTCTTGGGGAGGGGAGAAGTTCGCATGTGAGATACTGTACATATATCAGCGACGTAGGAAGATATTTGACATTGGCAGATTTGTGGGCCAGATTTGATTTTTGACCTACAAAAATGTCTCTCATCATGGTATAACTATTTGTAAGGGTCGAGGTCGTAAAATTATTGGAAATTTGGATTTCTTGAAAATGGATTGACGACATTTCACAATTAAAGCAAATTTCCCGAATCATTGATGAAAATTTTCCAAAATGAAGACAACTTTCCAGAAAATCAAGATTTCACAAATTGAAGGAATCTTCCTGAAAATTAATGGAAATTTTACTAGAATTGATAGGAATTTCCCAAAAGTGAAGACGAATTCACAAAAATTAAGGAAATTTCACAAGAGTTGATGCAAATTTCAAGAAAACGAAAAGATGTCCCGAAGATAAAGGATATTTCCCAAAAATTGAAGTAAATTTGGTCAAAACTAAAAATAAATTCTCGAAAAAGTAAAAAATTGAAGCAAAATTTCCCGAAAAATGATAAAAATTCCCTAAATTGAAGGAGATTTCACAAAAATTGAAGGAAATTTTCCAAAAATTAATGGAAATTTCTCGAGAAATGATGCAAATGTACTGGAAATGAAGAAGATATTCCGAAAAATAAGAAAATTGATTGAAATTTCCCCAAAATAAAAACGATTTAATAAATAAATTTCCGAAAATTGAAGCAAATTATACGAAAATTGAAGCAAATTTCACGAAAATTGAAGGATATTTCTCGAAAATTCAAGATTTCCGGAAGAAAAGATGCCATGATAGAATCTGACTCTTCAAAATCAATGATTCGTTCAACCTTGTCATACTGCAGATATGGTTTTTACTTTATAAGCTGCTCACCCCAATTTTAGTATGAGTGCCCCCTCCGGCATCTTGTGTCACCCACTACATAGATGTAAATCCTCTGCAAGTCTGAATGGCTTGAAATAACCTGAATGACATACACGCTTGTCCACCATCAAAAGCTAGGAAGATATATGCCCGGATTGGAAAGGAGAGGGGGGGGGGGGCACTTCCATATGTGAGGTATATATATTATGCATGTGCCGCACGAGCAGTTGCCTTTTATCAGAATTTTCGTTGTAATTTTCAGGTATCAAAAATCTAATCTCTCATATTGTTGTTATAAACAAAATTTGCATAATTTACACTGTAGATATCAAAAATCACTTATTTTTGTACTGCAGGTATCAAAAATCACCTATTTTAGTACTGCAGGTATCAAAAATCACCACTTCCATATGTGAGGTATATATATTATGCATGTACTGCACGAGCAGTTGCCTTTTATCAGAATTTTCGTAGTAATTTTTAGGTATCAAAAATCTAATCTCTCATACTGTTGTTATAAACAAAATTTGCATAATTTCATACTGTAGATATCAAAAATCACCTATTTTCGTACCGCAGGTATCAAAAATCATAAACGATCATACTGCAGTTACCAAAAAAAAATCTCTCATACTGCAGTTCAATTTTGGGCGGCACATACCTACCACTTCATTATAGAAGTGCCCGTCCTCCGCCCCCCCCTCCCCTCCCTTCTCACCCCCAGGATATATGTAGCATGTGCAATTGTAAAAATATATATATATATATATATATATATATATATATATATATATATATATATATATATATATATATATATATATATATATATATATATATATATATATATATATATATATATATATATATATATATATATATATATATATATATATATATATATATATATATATATATATATATATATATATATATATATATATATATATATATATATATATATATATATATATATATATATATATATATATATATATATATATATATATATATATATCTTAAAGTGTGCTTAATACCTGCCGTGATAAGTCTTCCCATACCATTCTGCAAATTTTCTGATATTGTTCAAGCAGGGAGTTGTTAAGAGATAACCCAATACCAAATGATTGTCAGTGCCTCTGGAATACCTGTAAATGCATGAATAATCATGGATATATAAACAAGTACTGTATCGTGATTAAATTCTCTCCTGGTGCTTGATATACAAAATATTAAAACTTGCTAAAACAACTTTTAATCAGTTTTCAGACTGTTTAGTTTTCTTGTTCTTCAGTTCCAAATTTTTGGTGTCTAGGACATTGGGTGGGGTGTGATGAGTGATTGGGTGGGGTGTGATAAGTGACTGGGTGGGGTGTGATGAGTGATTGGGTGGGGTGTGATGAGTGATTGGGCGGGGTGTGATGAGTGATTGGGTAGGGTGTGATGGGTGATTGAGTAGGGTGTGATGAGTGATTGGGTGGGGTGTGACCCTCAGTGTCTAGGACATTGGGTGGGGTGTGATGAGTGACCCTCAAGCAGTTTTGGTAATGAAGTTGGGTATATGTGATAAAATTATCGGCCGTAGCAGAGAAGAGCGAAGGAGGGAAAGGGGGGGCTACTGAAGTATGTGAGAATACACTTAAGTACCGCCGCCGCTCAGTGGAAAACGAGAACAACAACAGAGTACATTTATAGAGGTGGGAATTATGGAATATATGGTGTTTGTTGACTGTTTTTATATCGATAATATATCAAAATGGACATAAATCCCCAAATATGTGAGCCAGTGGCGTAGCTATGAATTCCATGGAGGAAGGGGGGGGGGGGAGACAAGTAATGGCCCGTGAACCGACAAGATGTACCGACATACATGCATGTCCAAATCTCAACCCAGGGAATAAAATATTGGGGTTATGCGTCCTTAGCCCCCTCTGGCTACGCCACTGATGTGAGCTATTATTCAAAACCACACACTGACATGGCGCAGCCAGACTTTTTGGTTTACGGGGACGGGCACTGTGGGCACAAGAAGGTGAGAAAAATGGATGTCATTCCCTTAAGATAATGTAAATGAAGTTATAATTTCTATGTTGAATTAATATGTGGCAAAACCCACTTCCATTTGGGAACACCATATTTTTTAAAGAATGTTCCCCATGCCCCCACAACCCCTTTGGCTGATAATGATGAACACTTAAAAGACTATCATGTGACCCATCAATGATTTGTTTACAAATACAATATAATCAACAAGTGACCATTTTCACAACATTCCACATTTCCAGATATCAATTAATATAGTTTTATTTACTGTCTATTTACTGGTTAATGTCTTTTTCAAAACTACAATGAGTGCAAACCCTGACATCACAATCATATGTTGGGTCAGCCAAGATTGAAATTTACGTTGGCCCTTGGTTGGTAAAATACCTTTTAACAGAAATACTCCCGTGGATTTTCATTTTTTCGTAATTTCATATAGATGACTGTTACAAACACAATTTGGTTTAACAATCATGTTGGTATATCATTTTTTGGTTATTGCATTTCAATAATTGTAATTCGATAAGTTTCCCGCGCTCAAAATGTGTCTGATACCTATGTTATTCCTATACAAACTTTGAATTTGGATAGATGCATTGTGGGAAGGATCTCCTGATCGGGAGAACAAAACTGTTCTCCCGATCAGGGGTACGAATCGAACTGCTAAATGTACTTTTCAGGAAGACACCTTGTAACCATGCTATGACACCTTGTATCCATGCTATGACACCTTGTATCCATGCTATGACACCTTGTAACCATGCGATGACACCGTACAATTATGTTATGACACCATGTAACCATGCTATGACACCATGTAACCATGCTATGACACCTTGTACCATGCTATGATACCTTGTAGCCATGCTATGACACATTGTAACCATGCTATGACACATTGTAACCATGCTATGACACCCTGTATCCATGATATGATACCTTGTATCCATGCTATGACACCTTGTAACCATGTTATGACACCTTGCAACCATGCTATGACACCGTGCAACTATGCTATGACACCATGTAACCATGCTATGACACATTGTAACCATGCTATGACACCTTGTAACCATGCTATGCCACATTGTATCCATGCTATGATACCTTGTAACCATGCTATGACACCTTGTATCCATGCTATGACACCTTGTAACTATGCTATGACACCTTGTAGCCATGCTATGCCACCTTGTAGCCATGCTATGACACCTTGTAACCATGCTATGACAACCTTGTAGCCATGCTATGACACCTTGTAACCATGCTATGACACCTTGTAACCATGCTATGATACCTTGTAGCCATGCTATGACACCTTGTAACCATGCTATGCCACATTGTATCCATGCTATGATACCTTGTAACCATGCTATGACACCTTGTATCCATGCTATGACACCTTGTAACTATGCTATGACACCTTGTAGCCATGCTATGACACCTTGTAACCATGCTATGACAACCTTGTAGCCATGCTATGACACCTTGTAACCATGCTATGACACCTTGTAACCATGCTATGATACCTTGTAGCCATGCTATGACACCTTGTAACCATGCTATGATCCAAATCCCCGGTCTCCTGCCAGACTTAAGGAAGAATTTCGACTGTCTTATCGTGGACATCCCATTTCCTCTATTAATTTGAACCATAACGTTTAAAAGTTGAAAATAAAATCTTAAAACTGTTTAAAGAACTTGTACTTGTGTTTTACAGATAAATGTTTGAATGTGTTTTGATTATTCTGTTATTAATCACAGTAAATCGTTAATGATTCTTCTCAAAAAGCGGTAAAGTTGGATTCAGGCTTTTTGAGGGGTTTCTGGTTCCCTCCAGTCATGTTCATTTATAAGAAAACAACAAAAGTCAAAAATCTCCTGAATACAAGGAAACTCTTTAAACGGCATTCCTCTTGATAGACTTCAAGTTCGTCTACTTCAACTAAACTTAGAAAGCCCTGGGGGCCACATAATGTTGGTACACAATACATCATAATTGGTCTTCCAAAGGGTCCAGGGTGCAATCTTGAAGAGGATATGGGATGCGAATTCCACATAATACAGCATCATCAAGTCCTTTCTACACTAAAGAAAAATGCTAAATTTAATACTAAAAAATTGCATTATAGACTAATAACTACAACTCTTATTATTAGTCGACCAGGCCTCATCATTTATGGGACGGGGTAGGGGAGGGGAGGGGAAACCCGGCTTGTCTGAGCCTCAGTTTTGTTCTGAGATAGATTTTTGGATACTGTTGGGTATTTCAATTGTCTAAAAAAAATGAAGAGCGAAATTAAAGAAAAAAGTCATATTTTTTGCTCTTAATATTTTAAGCCCAAAATAATAAAAAATAAAAAAAACTTTTTCACTCTTTTTGTCCGACCTAGGATATTTTTAAGCTACTTAAACTAAATTATTGACGGATTGAATGGGGCTGCCTCTCCCCTGCAGTCTCGTACGCCTATACATACTTTTACAGAAGGTTGGGTAACCAATTTGAGACTGGTGGGACCCACAGGTCAGTATCGAATTTATGATAGGGTGCACATGCCAAAAGGTCAAATTGTGAATGAAAATGGGGGCACATGCAGGGATGACAGATACTTATGACTGGTGAATATGTAATATATGACTAGTAAAATCCCCTTTCAAAAAGAAAAAGGACCAATGACAAGAGCAGCCATTCCGATAAAAACTTTCAAGCCTGTTCTCGGTCAAAAAAACAAAAAAATGGCTATCAAGGGAATTTTGCAATAACACAGGTCTAATTTTTTAAACTTTGTGTGGTTGAAAAAATAATTATTCATAAGAAAATAATTATGATTATTTTGAACATTCATTATGATTTCAGCACTATCACTTGCACAAAAGTGTTGTCTTAAGTGATGCCATACCTATTTCGTATTTCCACAAATTCATAGACATTTCAGAACCCTTTCTTTGAAAACGATAATAAATTAGACATGTAAGACAACAAAATTAGGGCCCCACCCAAAACCTTACTCAGAAGGCACCCATCCCACCCCATTTGTGTCTATACTCCTATGGATAACTAAGAAGTTATACGTGAAAAATAACACACGTGGATTATTTTAAGGATGCAGAATTGAACCAAAGCTTTGTCCAGCTCACCTCCGTCATGAATTCCTTCATCATCTCTCAAGTGACTGAAAAGATCAATCCAGATATTGGCACATTGTTTCCTTGGCACACGTTCTGAAAAAGAATGGTCAGTTTTGACCATTACATGGTCAACTTTGCACCGGACTAATGTTGGTCAAAGTTAAACAACCATAACGTGGTCAAAATTAACCATAAAATGATAATTATGGATAAAATTGACCATATTGTTCTCAAATTTGTTGTTTAATTTTGCCAAAGTTGGTTTGGTGCAAAGTTGACCAAGTTGTGGTCAAAATTTGACCATTCCTTTTTTCAGAGTGCACTCCACCATATTCGTACTTTGAATGCTTTACATCTCTGCAATCGATATTGTAATCTGCGCGCAACAAAGCTACGCTTTTGGTGTTGTTTTGTTGGTACAGAGGAAACTCGTCACACGCGTATATGGGAACATAGCAAACGTTCATCTGCATGTGTAGGGATATCACGGTGATGAAGAGGAGGAGGATCACAAACCGTGTTAATTTTGTTTCTCGGTGATTTAAAAAAGTTTTGAATATCTATTTACTATCAGTCTCCAAAATTTCAGGATATCCAGTGAAATTTTGGACAATCAGGAGCGGAAAATAAGAAACCCCATACGTTTAGTGTGGGCTTATCAAATGTGTAAGCTCATATGATGACGTAATTCATCAAAGTACCCAATTTTGTTAGGTATTTCAAAGTACTCAGTTTTCGGGTTGCTCCCGGACTGATTGATCAAGCGGACATAGCTCCCGATTATGTCTCCTATAGAAGGTATATGAATATTGAAGCAGTTACAGATAAATCTATAAAAGGCGTTTTTTTGCCACATATGATAAACTGATTGCTTTTCCAGGAAATCGTTGAGACCATTGACCTTAAAAGTGGCATATTCCATCATGTGTATGACACAACTTTACATTACCCCCACCACCACCAGCACACCTCGATCCCAACAGGATAGCCATTACGGTTTGTCCAAAAAGTCGCATAATTTACCATTTGAAATTAATTGATTTGACCTCTAGACTTTGACCGTTGTTCCCGTTGGCTGCTTGGCACAGCTTTGCATTACCCTGAGCAGATCAACCCACTAAATAGTAATCTACTGATACCATATAACTATACTACAGTGAATGGTAAACTCGATCGGTGAGTGAAGCCAACATGTAAGTCACCAAAACTACGGGTTTCCCCCATTGAATCCAATGATAAGGAACCATAACAAAAATTATTTTAAAGACTGTCTGTTCGAATTTGTTTTGTTCCAAGTATGTTATGTAACTTTTTTTTTGTATTTTAAGTTTATGCTTAGTCATCTCATTCCCACAGAAGAAAAAACTTTTCAGATGAACCCTTTTCAAAAAATGTTTTCGCAAATACCACTCGTTTTCAAAAGTGAAAATATGCATTTCAAATCAAAGCACTTTTCGAAAATTTGTAGTTCAAATGTATTAGTATAATGTAATAATATGTTTTGTTGAAATGTTTCAAAAAAAGATCGCACAAATTGTTTATCT
The DNA here is from genome assembly GCA_020152595.1 of Chiridota heheva. Lineage (NCBI taxonomy): Eukaryota > Metazoa > Echinodermata > Holothuroidea > Apodida > Chiridotidae > Chiridota > Chiridota heheva. The sequence goes on from JAIGNY010000154.1 coordinate 164,937, forward strand.
CCTCTCACATGTTTGAAATTAAACTGAGAGAGCGCTTCAAATATAACACTCTTATCACTGGCAGTATTACCAAACAATCCAAAGGTTGGTTATCGTACTTACATGGAATTAAGAAATACATTTTAATTCGGTGCCTGAATGGTTGGAATTTGTACTCAAATACTTATACAAGACAATTACTACCCGAGTACCCGTCGAGGAGGCGTCAATGTATCAGATTCATAGATGGCGTCTCAAGCAATAGATATAATTAGAAATAACCCAGAAAGAAGTAATACACAGAAAAGTTATTAAAAAAAATTACTTATCCTCACCTCCTTTTCTCCCACATTGAAATGATTGGTTGTCGGATATCAGCTGGATTAAAACGTCGGCTACGAGGTACTCCATCCTGATCCCGGTCCTCTCACAAATCCTATCGGGTCTTCGTGCACTCCCCCAATTTGAACCTGGCAGGCTGGCTATCGACTATGGTAATGTAGTGCACCGATCACTCAATTTTCTCGACCAGTATATAGTTGTCTTTCATCACATTTGCTTCTAGTTGTACACAGGGGCGAGGTGTGTAATGTTTATCTGAGGGGGCAAACTACCAAGTACGTTCTTAGTCTAACAACTTTACCCAACTTTACTCTACAACATCTTTTGGCAAAATTTGGGGCACTCCTCTTTCCCTCCCACCCTCCCCCTAACGCCCGCCACTGGTTGTACAAAGAATAGAGCTTTTAGTATCACACATAAGAAGCACATCCTAACACATTTCATGGGACAATAAGAAAGGTGCGAGCCTATGAAGCACTGTTCGTGCAACAATAAAAAGCGTGTGACAATAAGATGAGGTTTGTCACCACGAAGCCACACCAACGTCCTGGTCAGCTTCATCCGATGGTATGGTAAGCTTTGCAAGTAAATAAGATTAAGTCTTTAAGAAGTAGTGGCGAATGTAAATTCTTTCACTGGGACAAGGATCATATTTAGGTCCTCAGGTTGACAGGGGTAATGCTAGCTGCTTGGTTCATACTACGATCCAGGCTGCAGTGAAATAAAAGGTTAAGAAGATGGTTTAAAAGCCTTGTATTGCTCCATGTATTATAAATTGAAACATTACAGTTTTTGTAATATAAATAAACATGCACAAGAAACTCTGTATAAAACCACAATCTACTGATGATTATGTAAGTACCAATTAAATTCAAAAATTCTCCTATGTTAGTGTTTGTTCTAAGAATTAGTGGTACAACAATTTTGTCTTAAATGAAAGGGGACATTAAAACAAAAATCGTGGCCAAGAGAGCATTCCAAGCAGCTATTCCGAGATAATCAAGCTTAAAGTTCTGTCTCATTTATAGAAAGGACTAATTCAGACTTTAGTTTTAAATCACATTCTCACATTCCTCAGATGTCATTAATGTAATAAATTAGCGCCTCCATTACGCTCAAAAATCATTCCGATAACATCGTGCGCTTTAAGGTCACTTGACATATCAGTGCCGTGTACACTGCAACTGAAGTCTCAATCCGTCTTGTTTTTCTAATACAAGAACTAGTTGCGCAAATACTGTGCTCACATAATACATAGTTGTGCACTAGTTGTTTGTTTATCCCGATCATGCACACGACACCATTTACAAAATAATTCAATCAGTATATTGAATATTCAAATTTAAGGCGAACTATAATGGTGAGGGTGCTGCAAAGTTAATTGTGTATTAATGTAAGGTCGGAATATTGGCATTGTATTTTATAACATTTTCCTGAGATTCCGTACTTTAAAACCATTCTGTATGTTAGGCATATACACAGACAAAATCTCAGGCAAAGTTAAAGCTGCGATATCGGCATGGTGGTCGAATATGTAAGTCGATGGCCTTCGGGAAAATTCCTTTTGTGCAAAACGTAACGAGTTGGAATCTCATCAAGTCTTTTATCGTCGTTTTTCTCTTATTTAAATTAAATCATGAAAGCTATTAACTTTTTAAAGATAATAGCACAGCTCTGTTTAACCATGGAGCTATTAACTGAGATCAACTCAGCCGTGCTATGACTGTACACCAGTGTCATGACTGTACACCAGTGTCATGACTGTACACCAGTGTCATGACTGTACACCAGTGTCATGACTGTACACCAGTGTCATGACTGTACACCAGTGTCATGACTGTACACCAGTGTCATGACTGTACACCAGTGTCATGACTGTACACCAGTGTCATGACTGTACACCAGTGTCATGACTGTACACCAGTGTCATGACTGTACACCAGTGTCATGACTGTACACCAGTGTCATGACTGTACACCAGTGCCACGACTGTACACCAGTGTCATGACTGTACACCAGTGTCATGACTGTACACCAGTGTCATGACTGTACACCAGTGTCATGACTGTACACCAGTGTCATGACTGTACACCAGTGTCATGACTGTACACCAGTGTCATGACTGTACACCAGTGTCATGACTGTACACCAGTGTCATGACTGTATACCAGTGTCATGACTGTATACCAGTGTCATGACTGTATACCAGTGTCATGACTGTATACCAGTGTCATGACTGTATACCAGTGTCATGACTGTATACCAGTGCCATGACTGTATACCAGTGTCATGACTGTATACTATTGCCATGACTGCATACCAGTGCCATGACTGTATACCAGTGTCATGACTGTATACCAGTGTCATGACTGTACACCAGTGTCATGACTGTATACCAGTGTCATGACTGTATACCAGTGTCATGACTGTATACCAGTGTCATGACTGTATACCAGTGTCATGACTGTATACCAGTGTCATGACTGTATACCAGTGTCATGACTGTATACCAGTGGCATGACTGTATACCAGTGTCATGACTGTATACCAGTGTCATGACTGTATACCAGTGGCATGACTGTATACCAGTGTCATGACTGTATACCAGTGTCATGACTGTATACCAGTGTCATGACTGTATACCAGTGTCATGACTGTATACCAGTGTCATGACTGTATACCAGTGTCATGACTGTATACCAGTGTCATTACTGTATACCAGTGTCATGACTGTATACCAGTGTCATTACTGTATACCACGCATATATAACGCACGTGCATGTACCTAATCTCCATACCCACAATGTATACGATACGCTTCTCTGAATCTCTGAACGAGTGTAGGCCTTGTCGATTTCTGATGACGTCAGTAAGTACATGCAATGTACTTACTGGCGTTCTTGCAATTTGCTTTGAGACAATAGCGACTCTTTAACATACATTGGTAATGGGTCTATTATACCTAATCTTCTGCTGCACATATAAAAAGTAATTACAAAGTTAAAAATAAAATATACGTAAATATAAAGAAAATATAAAAAATTGAGAAAGCAAGCTAAGATTGTAAATGATAACAATGAAAATAAAAAAAAATACATTTAAAAACATTTTTGAACAGATAAGTTTTGAGGTGTGATTTCAATAAAACATTACACATTTTTAACCATCTTGTTCCTTCTATTGTGATTGTACAAGATGAAAATTAAACACAACTATTTCTTCGTATGAATAATCCATTGTGGATGACTCGTTGAGCTGATAAGATTTGTGTAGTTCTGTAGCAAAATGCGAGTTTTGGACACTATTTCAACCATCTTGATCCTTCGATTGCCTTCTATTGTATACGATGAAAACTCAAGACAACTATTTAACGTGATGCATTAACGTTATTCATTAATTTTAACGACTGAAAACAATACAAACAGATATCATAAATTGCGTCCATGATCTAACGCACCTTTTCCTCTTCCAATACATTACGTTATAGACATACTAATCACTATATGTGAAATATAGATCGTTCTAATCGTGTATATGACAGTTACAATTACAGAGAAATATTATCTGCGGCAAAATTATTTGAGTAAATCGTTCATCTGTTCATGAAATAAACTTAAACACGATTTTTGTGTATTTGTACGGCTCAGTTTAGTGGGAAGTGAACTGATTACATGATAAATTGCTAGGGTGAAACTGAAATATCTTCTGGTTTTCTACTGACCGTAGTTATTAAATACTTCATCTGTGGATATTGCCGCTCAATCTTCAAAATAAGCTAGCAACAGATGAATATTTTAAAGGGTTGGAAAATAAATTACTGCAACAAAAGTGTATTTGTATTTCGACCATGATGCAATGTCCTGCTCTAAACCACACTCACATTTTTTTAATTCACATCATACCACTCATCAAATTTACTAACTAACATTCCCCCTTTAAGTATATTTTCCTATGTAATGGATCTTCAAATGCAACAATGCTTGCTGGTTCGCTGCAACAATGACTGTAATTTTATGTCTCCCACCCTGAAAATTGACCACGCATGTAATATAGTTGCCCGCTTGAGCTGTATTTCATAAGCAGGTTAAAAACAACCAATAGCGTAATAATTTTCACAAATTTACTTACGAGGCGCACAATGACGTCTTCCATCGGATTACGTGCTCAAAGAAGTTTTTTTTTTTTTTCTAAAGAAAAATAAAAACCGGCGCCCCTTGAATTGATTAAACCGTTTATTTTCCCCTTTGATGATATTTTTGTCCGAAAAAAGAAACTCATGTCCATTCCTTATCTAAGTCTCCAGAAGAAAGAAAGCATTTCATTAGGTAACTGATTTCGTCTGCAAGATTTATCAAATTTGTATTTATCCTTCTGCCACATTATGGATCACATTATAAGTATAAATTCTTAAAGGAGACCGAACCAATCACTGCAACAGGAGTCACATTCTTAAACGAGACCGAACCAATCACTGCTACAGGAGTCACATTCTTAAACGAGACCGAACCAATCACTGCTACAGGAGTCACATTCTTAAACGAGACCGAACCAATCACTGCTACAGGAGTCACATTCTTAAACGAGACCGAACCAATCACTGCTACAGGAGTCACATTCTTAAACGAGACCGAACCAATCACTGCTACAGGAGTCACATTCTTAAACGAGACCGAACCAATCACTGCTACAGGAGTCACATTCTTAAAGGAGACCGAACCAATCACTCCAAAAGGAGTCACATTCTTAAAGGAGACCGAACCAATCACTGCAACAGGAGTCACATTCTTAAACGAGACCGAACCAATCACTGCAACAGGAGTCACATTCTTAAACGAGACCGAACCAATCACTGCAACAGGAGTCACATTCTTAAAGGAGACCGAACCAATCACTCCAAAAGGAGTCACATTCTTAAAGGAGACCGAACCAATCACTGCAACAGGAGTCACATTCTTAAACGAGACCGAACCAATCACTGCAACAGGAGTCACATTCTTAAACGAGACCGAACCAATCACTCCAAAAGGAGTCACATTCTTAAAGGAGACCGAACCAATCACTGCAACAGGAGTCACATTCTTAAACGAGACCGAACCAATCACTGCAATATGAGTCACATTCTTAAACGAGACCGAACCAACCACTGCAACAGGAGTCATATTCTTAAACGAGACCGAACCAATCACTGCAATATGAGTCACATTCTTAAACGAGACCGAACCAATCACTGCAACAGGAGTCACATTCTTAAACGAGACCGAACCAATCACTGCAACAGGAGTCACATTCTTAAACGAGACCGAACCAATCACTGCAACAGGAGTCACATTCTTAAACGAGACCGAACCAATCACTGCAACAGGAGTCACATTCTTAAACGAGACCGAACCAATCACTGCTACAGGAGTCACAGCACTTGAGAACGCTTAACTATAATGGGATTAGGAAACGTCGTCAGTTATGATGTTAAGTCAATTTGTGTAGTTAAAAGGTACGAATTGATATGAAGTAAGAAAAGGATTAGATCAGTGTTCAAGCAATTTAATCTTATTAGAATACTTTAATAGAAAGAAAATGGTGAACAAATTACTTCAATGACTTATTGCGTTAAGGATATATTCATGTTAAATTTCTGTCTTATCTGTTTAGAAATGACAGTGTAGTAAGTATACTAAGATTGGTGCCCTTATCCCCACTTTCGTAAAACTTATCTATGTACTATCAAAACTATTTAGTATTTGAATTTTTTCCCCGAACTTTCTTCAGGTGGTAAATTATAACTACTCTCACTACTCTCACCTCTTTCCCGACATATCCAATGGTTTTTGAGCCACAAAATGCAGGAAAAAAGATCATAGAATACATAAAATTTTAAGGAATCTAAGGATGTGCTGTCACAACTAGTCTGATTTCAGTCGGGTTTACACAAAATGATGCAGAACTTTAAACTTGATTATCTCCTTAACGGAATAATATCATTAAATGGTTTCTTCATCATTTTTGATCTCCTTTTTATATAAAATACACTTTCTTGACCACTGAAATAGTTTGTTTTACTAATCCTTTAACAGTTTAAGAAGAAGAGTCTGGGGTGAGAGAGACAGTGCATCCGCATCATTGTTAACTTGACTTCAAGTGAATACAATTGCATATGGACCTCTTAAAGTTAAACCAAAGAGTGGAAGCTCTTTGGTTAAACACACATTTCTTCCTCAAGCCGCGGACATGCTAACTACTTCATACTTATAATATCACATTCAACGTTTAACAAGAGTCCCGTATTGCTATATGTCTCAAACAAATGTTATTGCATGTATGTTTCATTCCAGTTTTATCGGTTTGTTTGTTGCATAAAACCTCATACGCGGAGCGTAGGAAGAGTCACCTATCAGGGAGCAACAACCCCCAATAAACAGTTCGGTTCGTACCGCCGATCGGGGGACTCAATAAGTTCCTCGATCTGGAGATTCAAGCATGCGCACTGAGCTAACAGTGATATATAAAGGCTGTTATTTTTATTGTGAAGTTTCAGTCAATTTTGACTGAGGGTTTTTAAAAAAGTTTGCTTTCTTCATGTTCAATTTCGCGAAAGTAAAACAACTTCGTTACTATCACGCAGTTATTGCTAAATAAATTTCACAAATTCCAAAGTTATTTCTCATAATTTCAAAAAATCTTGTTAAAGCGCAAATGCCTAATAGTAACACATGATAAGAATTCATCACTTTTCTTCAATTTTCTCGAAAACCGCACGGTGACTTATAAAAATGTAAAAGCGCACAGTGAACAGATCATTTATATGCTATTATTTCAAATCGGGAAGAAAAATTGGAACCCTACGCAGTGGTTGAGTTCCCGCGCGCTCGAAATGTGTCTGATTCTTATGTTATTCTTATACAAACCTTTGAATTTGGATAAATGCATTGTGGGATACTTCTGTAAAGGATCCCCCAATCGAGAGAACAAAATTGTTTCTCCCGATCTGGGATACAAACCGGACTAATAAATTCCCGGTTATCAGATTACAAGCTGGAAATTGTTTCCATCGAACGTTGCTGCTAATTGTGAAATCTCCGTCCTTCAAATTTCGCCAATTTTTGGGAAATGTCCTTCAAGTTTCAGGACATTTGCCCAAAATCTTCCTCAATTTTGAACAATCTTTTCAATTTTGTTTTAATAATTCCATTATGATTTTTCCTCACAGCCGGGGAAGAAGGCATGCAACCTGAAAGGTGAAATCTTATCAGAAGGGCAGGTTTCCCCCCCTGCACTCCATCCCTACTTCCTACGCCTCTATTATGATGCTGTGGCGGTTGCGCAATGGTTTTTATCATCCCATATGCACCTTCAAAATTAATAATAATAATCATTATTTCTTAAATGTTCTTTCATTCGTATAAGATCATCATAAAAGTGTTTTCGCTTTCCACATGAAAATTGTTCATCTGTCATCAGATATTCCGTGCGATATATTTAGGTTAAACAAATCCTTTCCATAAAAGTCGATTCATATTTCGACTATGCAAATATAATAATAGAGATCTATTTTTCAATAACTACAAATTTATTCAATCCAGCATTGGCTTTTTAAAAGCCGAATTTGACAAACATGGCTTTTTAGCTGCTGAGACGTCGTTCTTGGCCGCAAAAAAATGTTATTTGCTTTTCCTGAAAATTTGTTAATTTGTGACTTTTTGAGACTTGATTTGGCCATGTACTGATATCAGTTGGCACTTTTGATATTGAATTTGATAATTTGGCTCTTTGCTTGTTTTTTGTTTTTTAGCTCTTTGCAAACTTGTTTGGCTGTAATTTATTTACCTTAAATATGTGCTTTTCTCAAAGGTTTTAATGGAAAATGAAAAGAAAGTAACACTTAAATTTTCTGATGATGTTCAGACCACGCCCTCACTTAGAGGCAGAGGCGTAAATATCGGGGGTGTGGTGACCCCCCCCCCCCCCCCTTCCCCCCGCCACCTCCTCCTCCCCAATTTTAAGACTCGTCGGTAAAATTTGAGATTAATCGGTAAACAATTAAACAGATGTTTTGTAATTCTGATAAATACAACTCCGGGATGAACGCTGATCTGATCTGGGCAATCATTTGCTTAATTGCATTGTGCAATTAGGGTAACAACATTAAATTATAAACCTTATACTTGCAGATCTGACATACTAGCTTTATGTGTATCATTATCAATCAAATTATTTGGGATGTAGGACGACATGGGCCTTTTGGAATCGCAGATAACATGCCATACTACACGGAACTAGAATAGAGAAAACATAATTTTCTAGAAAAATCAATATATATCCACAAAAAAACTAAAACTATACTAGCATAAATATATGGACAGGTAGCAACAAAGCGAGCTTAAATTGTCAGCTTTAAAAATATGAAATCAGCAAAAAGGTCCCTTCAAAATCTGTTAGAAATTGAACATTTTACATGATTTTAAAACTTATATAGGCCTAACTAATTAGCGTAATTGTGCAATAGTTTGTGACTTCTAAATGGGACAACTAGAAAATGGCTTATGTAAACTTATTGCGTTTCGGTCCTATATAACCTCACATATTTTGAATGGGAAACGTTGGCTATAATGAGCAGGAAATTTGATATTATTATAACCTTGTCACAGATTTAGCAGTAGAACGCAATTTTAGAACCATTGATTTTCGAAATTTGGGAAATAGGTATAAAGAATAACATTAAAGTATTTGTAACTTAAAAAAACTATGTGTCATTGTGACCATTACAGTACTGTTCTGCTTAGAATTGAATGCTCTTTCATCTGGGTAACAACTCTCTACTTGTCCATTTACCTTCAACAGATCTCTGATTATTAGTCGAGTATTTATCCTTTCCATATAGGCCTGTGAGTCTGAATGTCTCGAGTGTTAGTCACATAGCTAAGTTTAATTATGCAAAACACACATTGCAGAATGATATCCTCGATAGTTTTCTTTCTTTTAATTAGTTTCAAATGCTGTGTCATCCTTTAGTTGAAATATGAAAAGAAAAATTGCATTCAGTCAATCGTTGTGAATGAAATGAAAACCTTTTGCAAACATGAATTATTTTCTTGAAAAGCTTTTTTAAATGAACCAGAGTTTATGAAAACAAAGTCATTTATTGATTCGCAATCGGAGAACATTAATTCTATACTTTTTTTGGAAATTGATAACAATATATGCATCAAGATAGCCGGATCAAGATAGCCGGATCAATAAGCACACGAACTATGCTCCATCATTCTCTTCACATGTTCACTGCATCAAAACGATTTTCATTAATAGTGATTGCGTGTTCTACTCGTTTCAGCTGTGACAAGCGCAAATGTTATAAGTGGAATAGATGTATAGAATGCCACCGCTTTATCTTATCAGTCTGATTGTAATAGTGTATATAAGCTAAAAGTAAATAGCTTGTTGCGTTTTTCCTTGTGGCCAAACCTTTGAAATATAATTATTCTTTGAAGAGGGGGTAGAAAATTCAATTTGGATCCAAGCAAAACTTTATTCCATGAGAAAAAGGATTGCTTTTGCGAAATGTTTCAACTCGAGCAATTAAATCCAGGGATTGCGTTTTGGATAATTTTTCTCTTTTTGTGCAACATCAATTTTGCCAAAGGTAAGTAGAAATTGATGTTTGCTTTTATTCAGTGATTAATCTAACATGAAAAAGACTTTAAAGGAAACAAAATGGTGGCAAAATTATTCAAAAATCTTATACCCTCAAGGAAATATTCAAATTTAAAGCCCTGTCATATCTGTATAGAAATGACTGGTTTGGTTAATCTATTATCTGATTATGGAAGGCTGGCGCCCTAATAATTACATTTTTTAACAATTGCTAATGTATTTTAAAGAATTCTATTTTACTATTTGAATTATTTTTCCTCGAGATTTTTTCAAGTGGTAAATCAAAATCATTCTTACTAGATTTTCCTTTACTTCTTTCCTGACATATCCCATGATTTTTAAGCTACAAAATCACAGGACAAAATATGATATAATACATAAAAACTTTGAGAAATCTGTGGCTATGACATCACAGCGAGTTTGATTGCAGTTGTTTCTACACTAATGATGTCAAACTTTTAAGTAAAATGTCACTTTAATGAAATAAGATTTTCGAATTCTTTCTTCTCCATTTTGTTTCTTCGGAAGTTTTCTTTTATACAAGATGGACTTGCTTCACTGGAATAAACCTTTAGAATTATGTATTTATCGGATCCAAAAAAAAGGGAATTTCGATGATCTGTTAAAGACTTGTATTAGTTACAGAGATTATGAAATTGAAAATACGTATGGGTAATATAGATCAGACATTCTTATAAGGGATTGTTTTCTTAAATTTGCTTTTGAACATTCTAAAAGATGAATCCGACTTTTAAGAGGGTGTTTGGCAAGCATTTATGGATCTGTGTTTAAATCCTTTGTATATAGAAATTGTTAAAATCCGATGTGGATTATTACTTAAATGCATACAACATCAATTTCCTAACAGGTGTATATAAAACATACATTCTCTTGAGAAAAATAATCAGGCTTTCCAATCAATTTTGGTTAAATTAGGCCTTGTTCTTACATAGAATTCCTCAGCTGAAAATTCATTTTCTTAGTTATAATACAACGAATTCTTTTAAAATTATGACTATTATTTATTTTTTTTGGCCCAAGCATCTTTGTCTGTAAAGTCTGTTTAGTAATATTCATTCAGACATTATTGTTTAGTGTGAAGCTTATACTATTTTCAAGATTGAATTTTGCATGATTGAATATTAACAAGTCAAACTGGAAGGTAATTCTTAAACCTACAATGATGTTTCCAATCGAACATGTATTCATCCGGCCAGGAGGACCATTTATCGTATTAATGTGGAGGAAACTTTATACGTAATACAATTCAACGTTTTTGGTAGAGTTATTCACACAAATACTGACTATCCAATCAAAACTTACTGCGGAAGTGACGTCGCTCTAATGTATCGGATTTACTGGTGCTTTGTCAAAGAATTTCCCTTGTGACGAGATTCCCTCGTAAAGGATTAGGTCAGAGGTCAAGCAAGAGGACTTCAAAAGAAACAAAATGGTGAAAAAATCATTCAAAATCTTACTCCCTTAAGAAGATATTCAATTTTAAAGTTTGGTATAATTTGTATAGTAACGACTAAAATCAGACTACTTGTGACATATCAGCCTCAGATGCCTCAAAATCTTATGTATTCTGTCTTTTTCCTGCAATTTTGTGGCGTAAAAACTATTGGATAAGCCAGGAAAGTAGTAAAACAGAATCTTGTAAGTGTAATTCCAATTTGCAACCTCAAAAAACATATAAAGTTTGAGGAATATAATTCAAATAGGGAAAATTTTTTTTTTCAAGAATGTAATTAATAAGGGCGCCAACCTTCCATAGTAGACTTACTACTCCAGTCATTTTTACATATATAAGACAGCTTTAAAGTTGAACATCTTCTTAACAGAATAATATTTTTGAACGGTTTCTTTACCATTTTATTTGTTGTAAAGTCCTAGGCTTTTTCATATAAGATAAATTTGCCACTAAACCAATCATTTAAAACGTATATCTTTGAGCTTTGTGAAGATGCATAAAACTTAAACAAGTAGAAACAAATTTGTTATATGTATTATTTTTTGATTTTTAATTTCGTCCAAGAAAGTTAAATATACATCAGTTATGAAGAAATACAAGCACTTCATTGCATAAATCCAGATTCAGTTTAGTACCTTTTTTTATATTTATATATTGACTTGTCTCCCAGCTACCCAGTTCCCGGAGTTACAGCCCTGTCCAGGCTGGCTCTACACTCTAAAAAAGGAATGAATGAATTTGACCATAACATAGTCAACTTTGCACCGAACGAACTTTGGTCAAAATTGAACGACCATAATATGGTAATTATGGACAAATTTGACCATATTGTGGACAAATTTATTGTTCAATTTTTACCAAAGTTGGTTCGGTGCAGATTTGACCATGTTTTGCTCAAAGGTTGGCCATTTATTTTTTAGAGTGAGTAGTATACACTATACAGGCCTTTAAAGGGATTGACTCCAAAATCGTTTTGTTTGTCACACGGTGGCATTTGTTGGTAACAAGTGACGGTATGAAGCTCATAGCTCACACTACAAACAGATCCCATCACATTTCAAATGAATTCTCGTAAAATAGTGTAAGCTTAATTCTGTCAAAGAGCTTCTTTTTTTTTCAATTTTTGTATACATATGTGTGTTTAATTTTTTCCAAACAGCTCAAAACCAAAGACACAACGAAAGCAGATTTTCGAATCACAAGCGGTTGGTGGAGGATTTGCTAGAAAGTTATGGATCCCCATCACTTCGTCCAGTTATAGACGGAAAAGATATCGTAGACGTTTACTTCAGCTACGCAACAGATTACTTAACTCACTTTGTAAGAGCAACTTTGTTTTGTTGACGGGCGTGGTAGGTTTATTGGCAGCGCGTAGAATCATGGAAAAATGAGGGAAATGCGCATGCCGTATACACGTCTGTTTTTAATATTTTTGTTCCTCAAAAACAAATTAAACCTAACCCTAATCTTTATGTCAAATAACTTCTTTTTTCCAATAAATCTTACTTTTTGTTGTTTTTAAATGAAAAAAGTGATTATGACCTACAAATTGGTAAAAGTAAACTTATTTGCGGCATCTGCATTTTCCCCATTTTTCCCAACCCGACCGATTTGCGGTTTATTATTCTGACCAACTTTTAATCAATTGTGATCATATTTTTATAGTACAGTTTTTAATAGAAAAACCATCCAATTCCGACTACAGGTTTCATGACCTATAAGATTGATATCAAATTTGGAAAAAAACAAATAACCAATCATTTCAATACCGATGTGATTTGTGCCAAAAATCACAAAAGAAATGAAAAACATTTTCGACCTTCTTGATTGACTAACTTTTAATTGACTAAAGTAGCAAAAATGCTGGTGCATGATCTATCTCGTCAGATCCTTGCCCCAGTTTGTTGAATTTAAGATAAAATGTTAAACGTTAAAATGACTATCGTCATAAACGATGTCATGATTTCTATCATTTGATTTTTTTTTTTAAGTTGGAAGAGAATATTGTACAGAACAAAAAATACTTGATATCAGTGGCAAAATGCTTTATTTTTTTAAACTGACCAAAAATTGGCCAAATCTGGTTGTCATGCAAACGACCATCAACAATTTAGAGGTAAATAGATTTAAGCTATCTTTTTTATGAAGAAGTTTGCAGCTAAGGTTAATGCTTTGTGATAGATTCAATGGTGAATTGCATCAATTAGAAGAACTTTTATTTCACAAAGACAGTGATAGGTGCAACAAAGGGTATTTTCCAACTAGATGATATTTATTTTTTCAGAAACCAACAAAAGAGATGGCTAAACAATGGGGCTATTCAATAATTTTCTTTAAACAAATGTAAATTTGGACAGCCATCTAATAACACACATCAAAGAAAATTAACTTTGTTTCACTATCATCCTAGTAAATCAACTTTAAGCCAACAAGTGAATGAACATATTTTTCAACACCTCCAATCATACAGTGCTCAGTTAATGAGGCAGACATTAACCTCCAACAGTTGGGATCACAATTTAACATCCACACATTCATAGATTGATCAACATCCAGAATTGTCCACTTCTCGGAAAGGAGTTCGTTGATAGAAGTGACAAAACAACATACTGCTACCCTCAATTTCAGCTTTATCTGTCTGCAACGCCATACAAATCAGCTAATTGGATCTCTAATAAGACTCAGCATGGAATCCAGCATATCAGCAAACACACCATCAGGGCCACAATCACCCACAATTGGGATTATTGTTCTCTAAAGCCATTACAAAACACATAGCAAGGTTATAACTGTTGGAATTTAAACATAACGAATAATTGCCCAAAAATGAGTAGACTTCAAGAAAATCTTAAATTACATTTGAAAAGATATCACCAAAATAAAATTGCTTTTTAAATAAATTCAATCAATTAGTTTTTGCACTGCTATGGTTTGAGCTATAACATCATTGATGTCTTGTTGGTTTAAAAATGAAATTTGAGATATCGTTTTGTAACCGACATTTGTGAAAGTAGTGAATTTCTTTTGTTTACATTTCAAAACTTCATGAACTAGCAATTAATGCATTGTGACATTATCATTTACCATAACATCCACTAGTCAAACAGAATAGTGTATATGTACCACTGTTTTATAATATTAATACATGTTGATGGTATGTACATGCTAGATAGACCAGAGACATCTACAGTAGATCATGTTCAGCAAGTGAGAGAGTGATATCGATTAATATCCAATTGATATCAATTTTTGTCAATGAGGCAACATTAACCTCCAACAATTGATATCATAATTTAGCATCCACACATACATAGATTGATCAACATCCAGACTTGTCCACTTTTTGGAAAAGAACTCATTGATAGAAGTGACAAAAACAACATACTGCTACCCTCAATTTCAGCTTTATCTGTCTGCAACGCCATAGAAATCAGCTAATTGGATCTCTAATAAGACTCAACATGAATGTATTATTTACCATAACATCCACTAGTCAAACAGAATAGTATCTATGTGCCACTGTTCTATAATTTTGATATATGTTGATGGTATCTGCATGCTAGATAGACCAGAGACATCTACAGTAGATCATGTTCAGCAAGTGAGAAAGTGATATCCATTGATATCCAATTGATATCAATTTTTGCTCTAATAGTTTTCATGGAGCAGTTCTTCAAGGAGAATCCACATCTTAAAGCAATATGTTCTAATCCTACAGAAGATGTACTGCACTCCCTCGCAGATAAGTCTAACCAGTCAAACAGTGTACAGCTGGCACATGACCATTTATGTCAAGCTCTGAGTGAAGAGGATGTCTTACATAAGTTCAAAGCATGGAAAACTGAAAATTCCTCTAATGTCATGTTCAAGTCGATGATAAATTACCTGCATCGGGTGGAGATGATCTTGTTTTTATATATATATATTTTTTTTATATAGCAGCATCCAGAAATTGTGACTTGTCTCGTCACTTGGAAGCAGGAGAATCATTGAACAAGTTATTATTTGCTTTTGATCGAACCAAATACAAGTATCTCTGGTCACACTGTGTTGCTGGCATGTGTGAGATGCAGACAAAACACCCAAGTAAATGGAAGAAGCTTCAGAATGGAAGCTTCTCCGTTATGAGACACCATTTGTTTCCTCAGGTACAGGTCATGCCTGTAAGCATCTCAACAAGATGATAAAGGTTAATTTTGGCTCAATTGGCATTTCTAATAATCCTAATGCAAGACAGCGATTCTTCTTGCAAGCATCCCCAGAGATAGCACCGTCATAGGCATCATATCTCTACTGAGTTCAAAGAATAGTTTAGTCTCCAAAACAGCAAGCAGCAAGAGCATCATTGATTGTATCCACGCGCTGTTCAAAAGGAACATGAAGCTGTTGGCCAAATAACAAATGCGATTCTGTGCCATGGAAACCCTTTTAAAGTTCAAGATGATGAGTTGTACAACTTTATTACAAATACATATGTTCACAGAGTATGCGACACAGATATTAAGCGCAGACAAACATGGACAAGAGTTGTATGAAACGTATATGCGCCAAACGTATCAATGGCGATATCAGTTTGTGGGCTCCATGAAGTCCAAAAGGAGGAGAACATCATGTCAGATAATAGAATTCAATCTGTAAAGATTCGTGACCAGGTAGTCGATCTGAAAGAAACCAAAGATACACGGTTGACTTGTAGTGCTTGCCAACTCAAACAGAGATATTGACTAGAAAAATGCGATTGACAACTTTGTGTTCACACTCACTCCAAGGGTATTTTTACACCTAAGGGACCACCTCTACCTTGTACTAACAAGTCAAAGCTGATACATTGCTTCCGCAAAAGTTGGTTGAATCTTCTCAAAAACAAAAGCAGAAGTTCAACAGCCGCACAGCATGCCTACACTCCAAACAAATATGACAAAGGAATACTGCTCAGTACCAAGTTAAAGATGATACGAACATCAAGCACATCACAATGAAGCGCTTCCTTTCACATGAAAAGACGATAGCAGATCAAACAGAATACCCTTTAAAAGCAGTGCTGTGGAGTACAACAAACATTCATAGAATTAGTCATCACATCAGCAGCAGGTCACACCAAAAGCAGCCATCAACACATACAGATTGAAGATAATAACCACGGGGAAGCTCACACTGATGGTATGACTGATAGCATTTTTATTGCGACAGAATAATAATGCAGAGCTTGTGTTTTCTCTCCTAACACCGATATCCTAGTTCTGGTAGTGGCTAACTTTGACAAGTTGTGCAGACAACAATTTCAATGGCTTCAGTACAAGTTGACAGAAGCAATCTTGAGAGTTTTAAGCCAAGTTTCTGTGCTTTTACAGGAAATGACAACATTTGGAGATTTTCAGTAATCTGGTAATAGGCAGGATAAAATGGTTTCAGCAATACATGAAAGCTGAAAGTGATGTTGTTGAAGCGCTGATGAAACTACCAGAAGATGGTGACCTAACACAAGGAAACATTAGTCAAGTTTGTCTGCTCTGTTTACTACCCTCAAGGTTATTGCACAATTTGCCCCCAACACATCAAAGGTGTGCACGTCTAAAGTTGAGAATGGTGCCAGGCGAGGACCTACAGCATACACCATTTAATCCTCTTGATCATGGCCGCCGATACCTGGGGGAGGGAGGCGGGGCCGCCATTAATTTTCAAAGCAATGGTTTTCAATAGGCCTTATTTGTGTTAATTATTCAAAACAATAATAATTACATCCAATATGAAACCTGTGTCGGGCCCCTATTGACTATGGTTACTATAAGGACAAGAATGGTTGCCTCCTATCAATAACTACAACAGTTCCTCCTACACCACAGGCAATCATTGTAATAATCACTTTATAAAAACCTGTATTCTTGATGAACAGTTGATCCTCTCGCATCTCATTGAGCCTAGCGTTAAAGGCCCGTTCTCGGTGCCTCTTATTTAGTTTCCCTTGGCCTAGCCTTGTCATTCTTCTTATATTTTTATTCTATCTGGTGTTACTCCTATGTTTCCACCCTGGGAATGGTTGGTATGGTGTTTATTTATAGTTGCCATTTGTAGTTTTCCTTGGGTGGGGTGGCTCTGAAACGACTCCTTTTGTGTTCACGTTTAC
>JAIGNY010000154.1:187500-190000 GCA_020152595.1 Chiridota heheva
TATAACGAATTGTAATTTGTTAAATGCGAATTCGTTTTAACGAATTGCAAATTGGATATGGGAATTCAAAACAATATTTATTTCAAAGACACTTATGGGCTTAGGTTAGGTTATATGGTTAGCCCATTAGTACCAATCTAACCTAAGCCCATTAGTGCCTTTAAAATAAATACTTTTTTCGATATCATTATAACGAAATGTAATTCGTAATAACGAATTCGTAATAAAATTATGTCCTTGATTAACTTAAGCCACTGAAAATCATTACAATTTTTCTGCTGCTTAATTCTAATAGCAGATAAGGGTAGAATGGAATCTCTAGGTCATATTCAACTCTTCCTATTCAAAGAAGGTTGGTGAAGAATTGAAATACAATAGTTAACATGTAGGAATGTCTACGGTTCTCTTGCTGTGATGTCACAAAATTACAGTATAATTTGCATAAGTTATTATAATAATAATTTAAAATTCAAATTGCTGTAAAATGATTAATTCTTCACTAATTTTAATTGAATTTTTCCTATTTTCTTAATTTATAGTATATATTCGTCCAATTAAGCTCAATTTATTGCTACCTTTCCATAGACATTTAATCAAACTCAAGTTTTAATTTTGAAATAATATTCTCTAATACCTTCTCTGCTTCATCCTTATTAGATAAACTAAACATAGTCCTACTTGACCACTGCAAAATTCCTTTAAAGAAATATTCCCATGGATTTTCATTTTTTCAAATATGATAGAGAAAATTTGTAGAAATAAAGTGGTGAAAAAACTATGTTAATATCTTATTCCGTTTAGAAGTTATAACAATCTAAAGAGTAGAAAAATGTCCTTAAAAATACCTCGTACAATATACAGGTATGTGTCCCTCGGTTTAGTGATGTCATCAAGGCAATTCCAGCACAGTTCTTATGTATTTCTTATAAATTTAATCACACTTTTTTTACATTATCGAACAGCATTTTTGGGCCATTATAGAGTTAGGATGAAATATATCATTTACAAGAAAACATTTTGGGGTTTTTCTTGGTGTACATCACATTTACAATGAGAAAAAAAATCATTTAAAAAGAAATACATAAGACTTCTTGTTGAAATAGTCTCTATGACATCACAGATGTTGCCAATCACTCACGTTTGTCCAAAACAAAACAAAGTTTGAAATTTCGTAACTTCTAAACGGAATAAGGTATTGACATAGTTTTTTTCACCGCTTTGTTTCTAAACCTTTCCTCTATCATATATGAAAAAGTGAAAAGCCATGGGAATATTCCTTTAAGATGTTTTCAAATGCCATTAGGTTGAATTACTTTTTACTTGTCATTCGTCTTCATGTCTCTTCGCTCGTATTAGTTGAGTGGATTTTTAATAAAAGCTAATCTTTGAAATAACTCTTTCCGCAATCTTTCAAAGTACACTAGTCTCAGAATATGAAAAAGCCAAGCAAACACTTAAGAATGTTGACTTAAAACAATTTGATCTTCCCAAGTTATGGTATAAGTTTCAGAACTAACTGACTGAAGAGGGAAAATACTGAAAATTCTTCATCCTTCCAAAATGAATCATTTTGTGAAAATAGTTTTTTTTTTTTTTAATCAGTCAGTATTCAATCAAAATGTTGTCGATGTTTTGGCTACCGAGGTGCAGGTCTGGAACTTAAAGCAAGTTTCCTTTTTACGCGCACATGGGTGTGGGTGTATAACGACCCCTGCACCATGAGACACTTTTTAGTCTGGTTGTTAGCTTGCCCAAACACGTGCTGCATACCCCCAAATAGCCCTACCGAAACTATGACAAACAGGGAAAGGGTTATCAACACAAATATGGATTGAACGTAAGGACCAAACCATAACGTGGAAATGATCTCATTTCCGATGCATTTCAATTCATCATTACTGCGTTATTAAAACTGTTAAAGATTAATTTAAAAATCTTTCTGTTACATAAGTCGTGGTTTGAATGCGACGTTATTTTTTCAATAACAGATACGACTAAGTGAAAACACTCATTCAACAATTGAAAGGTTGGCTTTTAAATATTTATCAATTAACACTATGTCAACAGTGCGTCTACAACATACGCCCTCTTAATTGCTAATGGCTTTAAAAACTAATATTGAGACACTTGCACATGACTGACCAGTTAATGCTGCTTTTAATTCTTTAGAACAAAGGTTTGGTGACAAAATAATGAGCCAAACGGACCGAAGTTGCGTGAGCTTATACACTTATACAAGTTGCTTAATATCACATTAAATATATTTTATGACTGGCGAGACTGTAAAAGTCTACAGAAATATTGAAAAAAAATGTCACGGAAGCTATTATTAGGAAACTATAGATAATATAACGAATTTGTTTTCCTTATATGGCAGAGACCATCAGACTATACGGCAACTAAAATGCCTTCCAATTCGTCAATATTCATGATGGGCTTGCTACAACATTAGCTGCACAATCCGTGTAAAAGATTTGAAATGTAATGTAGTTGATTGTGC
>JAIGNY010000154.1:195000-262500 GCA_020152595.1 Chiridota heheva
AATATGCTCATACGGTTTGATTTTTATTGTGGTCAAATCTCGTGTTGAAAGGTTGGTAAAGCAAACACGGAATACTCTTCTTTACTTGTAAGATATCTAAGGCACTGTGGAGCACAGGGAACATGTACAACTTATTATGCACGTACAACTTATTTTGGTATTTAAGTTAAAGGATTATGAACATCTAGAATAAACATGGGCTTAATTGGTTTAAAATATGATTTAAACCATTAAAACAGCAAAAGAATCCATTAAAATTGGTGTCGTGATATCAATGGGGGTGGATCCTTCATTACCTTTTGTAAAATTGTGTTGTTTATTCCTCTGTCAATTTTGTCTTAAATATAGAATTGGACTTCGGGCAAAATTTGATGAAACTTTGTAACACCCCGTATCATCATGTATCTAGAAAAGACATTCCGAAATTCACAAATAGCTGAATTTTAAGAACATAATTTTAAAAGAATTATACAGATTTTGAGATGTGTTCCTCTTAGCATATCACAAATTCCGGACAAATTAACAAATCATGAAACTTTCTTTAGTCATAACATGGAAATTAAATAAGATTTTACCAATTTTAAAAGCCATTCTACTTAGAATTTCATGCTTATTCACATCTAAAATCTTTTAGATGCCCATGGTCATTTCAAAAGTGCCCTTCTGAGATACCGGCTTAAGTGAAAAAAAAATTACTTCTTCTTAAACCCCTTGGTCACATCACGTGCTAGCTTTCATTAATACTGTTTTAATTGTACCTCTCCATCATTTAATATTTCAAAAAGCATCTCATTTGTGATGCAGGACACAAATGATGTCACAGTATTACCTCAATATCTCAGATCAACCTCAATTTGTGAGGTAAATCTAGACCTTCGCTAAGATTGCTAGATTCATTTTGTGGCTTGTAATTTCACGCAAGGACACACAATTTACAAAGAGGACGTCAAATGGCCGAGTCACATGATGATCATTTAGATTATTAATGAACATCGGTACATTCTTCTTTTTTGCTTGTTTCATGGGCGACTGAAGGTGGTGGACGCATCAAATTTTCCGCTCCCAATAATTTGATACATAATGATATGCAAACTGAATAATTAGTCAATATAAAATGCTATGACCTTCCGCCGCCCTGAATTAAAAAACATACCAAAAGCAGATTGAGCAAATATAATATTACTTTTTAACCAACTTATCGATTTGCATGCACCACCATTAAGATCACCAACGACTACACCATTACTACCACTCCCATCGTCACCACCATTACGCCCTGGCTAAAATCATCATTTTTCATGCTGATTCACGCTATCAATTTTAACCAATTGAAAATCTTTTAAAGGAGCTACTGGCCGAAAAGTGAGGGCAAATTTTTCTTGAGTCCCAAGATTATTTAAACACAATTCTCGTGCACCTGATATACTAAAATCCTTTGATACAAATGTTCAAATCAACTGTAATTGATTCAAATGAATAATTGAGTAATTTTTCAACGAAATCAGTATCAAAATATAGATCTATATTAAAAATTCCGTTGACTTAGCAAACAGACGCCTTCACTTTTCGCGCGACCGAGCTCCTTTAAAGGAGCCCTAGATCGAAAAGTGATGGCGCATTTCTCGGGGGTTCCCCCCCAAATCGAAAGCTTATCTAGCACGCAACGGTATAGCAATTTTCTGGTTAATATGAATATTGTTGTAACCTTTGCCCTCACGTTGTCTGTGGGCTATGGAGGCATAACATTTATCGATCTTTTGTGATTATTCTATCTGTGAAATTCGCAAAAAACCAGCCCCTCAACTTTTCGATCTAGTGCTCTTCTCAATGTCTCTTTTTCTGTAGATGGCGCTACACATGATAGGTGAGGGAAACACCAGCATTGGCACCCATGAAAATGGTGTTTGGACCATACCACACACTTACATCATAGAAAGATCAGTGATGTATCCATGCTGCGAAGAGCCGTGGGTTGAGGTCTTGTACATCTACATATTGGAGCGACAAGGGGCGTTTTACGTGTTCAGCATATGGGTGCCGAGTGTTATGTTATCGTTACTCATCCTAGCTGTATTTACAATGCACCCAAATTCTGGAGAGAAAGTTTCTTTAAGCGTGAGCAATGTTTTGGCGTTCGTTTTATTTCAGCAGCTGATTGTTGGAAGCATGCCTCCAAGTGACGAAGACCTCCCGATCGTTGGCAAGTATAACTATTTCATTGATTTTTGTCAGTGACAGGAACAGTCGTTCTCAGCAAGGAATAGGGTTGTGCAATTCGTTTGTCAAAAGTCAACTTTTACCTTCTTTTTCAAAAATATAGTGACGAATTTAGAGACAAATGCAGTGATGACTGTGGTGACAGGCGTAGTGACGAATGTAGTGACGAATGTGATGGCGAATATGGCGAGGAATATAGTGCTGAATGACGAATTTGGTGACAATGCAGAGACAAATGTAGTAACGATGTGGTGACAAATGTGGTGACGAATGTTGTCACGAATGTGGTGACGAATGTAGTGACGAATGTGGTGACGAATGTGGTGACGAATGTGATGACGAATGTGATGACGAATGTATAATATGGTGACGAATGTGGTGACGAATGTGATGACAAATGTGGTGACGAATGTGGTGACGAATGTAGTGACGAATGTGGTAATGAATGTGGTGACGAATGTAGTGACGAATGTGGTAATGAATGTGGTGACGAATGTAGTGACGAATGTGGGAACGAATACGGTGACAAATACGGTGACGAATGCGATAAAGAATCATCATTAACGTATCATCCTTGGTAATCTGCGTTTTAAACACATTCATCTGCATGTCAAATCGAAAAATAAAATTCCACTCGACCCATACACATCGCCATGCACATTCCTCATTATGTCAAAGCAGCATGCCAATAGTGTTCCCCGACATCTACGACACTGCAACTCGCAGCGCCCTTAATAGATATTTCTTAAATAATGTACACGCTGTGTCCGCTTCAACCATTCCCGAAACAACTCTATACGTAAAGTGTATGTATAATTGTACACTGTATATATGGAGTGTGGAAGCAATGATGCGTAAATTTGGCGGTGGCATTGAGGTGTTCGATTTTCTAACATGTGGAAAAACCGAACATCGCTGATGTAAATGCGCAAATCTTTCATGGGAACGAAATGGTAGAGGTATTTGTTTGATCATGGAGCTAATAACCGCTACATGATTTGATTGAAATATAAACAGTTTGTTCCCAGTATACCCCGCTAGCTTGTGTCACAAAGCTCGCTGACTGTGGCTGAATGTCAAGCCACCGAGCCGAAAAAAACGGAGCGACAAAATAAGTTTTGCTTTTCCTTCATTATTAAACAAAGAAAATTGTATTGCTGTTTTGTTTTCAATATTTTCTAGCAAAGAATGGAATTTTTTGATCATGCACCACTCCCTACATCAACCACTTCTAAATTCGATTTGCATCAGTATTTCCAATAGGTCGACCCCCCCCCCCTCCCCCCCCCCCCCTCCACCCTTCCACCCCCTTTCTTCGAACAGCGTGCTTCAGTAAAATCAAGCCTACGAACAGTTAACAAAGGTACAATTTTGGAAAATGTTTTTGTTCGATGCTTTTGTCAATTTATTTTCTTTTGTCTTCATTATTTACAGTGACGTACTTTTCAGCGATGATAACCCTTGCTTGTGTTAGTGTTCTTTCATGCGCAATTGTACTACGAGTGTACCACCAGAATGGCGAAACGCCCGTTCCGTTTCTGCTGAAGATATTGTTTTATCCAACACGAGAAAACAATTTTGCCAAAAAAATGCAAGGTGAATTTGTTTAATCGCTTAGAGAATATACATAAGAGAAAGGGCATTATAGATATAAGGTACAACCAGGGGCGCATGAAGGGTCCGCTCTCACAGGAGAGGGGGGGGATAGAATAAGACCCACAAAATTTCCCGGTTACAAGCGAGAAAATTGAACTGGTAAATTAAGTTTTTTGTCAATGTTCAAGCTGCTCGCTAACTGAAAAATCTTCAATTTCCTTTTCGGAAAATTTTCTTTATTTTTCGAAATTTTTTCATTTTTTGGACAAATTCCCCTTATTGTTGGTAATTTTTGGCCAATGTGGGAAAATTTTGGTAAAATTCCGGGCAATTTTGCGAAATTTTTCATCATTTTTTGAGCAATTGTCGAAAAAAAAATTTCAACTTTTAAGAAATAACAATTGTTTTCGATTTTATTTCAATATTCCCATTTTACCTCCTAACCGGGCAGAAATCATACAACCGGGAAGTTGAAATTCTATCAGTCTTCCCTCTGACCCCGCTTCCTACGAGAAACAATAAGGTTCGCATGCCTTTCAATGGCGGAAGATAATAAAGAGCATTGGCACTTCAAAAAAATTAAACTTCGATAAGGGTTTGGAGCAGAGGCGTAGGAAGCGAGGACAAACTGCCCTTTAGAAGGATTTACCCTTCCCTGTTGCATGGCAGGTAAAATTGGGAAATCATCAACATGAAATTGAAAAATGTGATAAGATTATTAGATATTATCGTAAAATTTCCCAAAAAATTGGCCAAAATTTGCTGGAAATTGGCCAAGAATTCCTGAAAAATTCCCGAAAGTGAAGGAACTTTTCTTAAAAATGAAAGAAATTTTCCGGAAATTGAAGAAACTTTCCTGACAATTGAAGAGAATTTTCCAGTCAGGAGTAACTTGCTATGTCACTGGGATATATTTAGGTGTTTGTCGCCCTTGAGAGGTGACCCTTATATACGCTCCTGTGTGTGTGTGTGTGCGTGTGTGTGTAGGAGGTGTGTGTGTGTGGGGATGTTTACAACTTAGACGTCACCAGTGTTTTCTTCAATAATTTTGTAGGTATCTTAACGCCTGCAGTTGCCAATATTATGTTGTGTACTCATTTACCTTTAATTTTGGTTGTGTACTTACTTACTTTACCACTTTTGGTATTTGCTTGTATTTTCTTACATATTCTGTTGGACGCTTTAAGGATGATTGCCTTTAATTTAAAGAAAACAAAGGAAACATATTTGTATTATGTTTTTCATGTCCACACACCCTGGGTCTTTTTATGAGGTGAGGAGCAGTGGCGGCGACAGGATTTTGATGCCGGGGCAACCACAGACAGCTTGGGCGGCAAATGCTTATTTATCGGACAAAGTATGTCAACCGTACACAATTTTCAAGGGAGAGGAAGTGATTTTGTGAGGAGCTATTCCCCTTGATCCGCCGTAGCGCCGCCATTGGTCGGGAGGGAATGGATTAAATACTTCACCCCACCCTATAATCATCGCGAAAATGGCGCAAAGCTGGAGAGCGTTGCAACCATTAAAACATCTTAATTCCTTTTTCAGCATTAACTACACAGCTACAAATGTGCCAAATACAGAGGAGCACGACACCAGTACAGAAGCGAAGAATGGCCAAGTGGAAGTTACTCTACGAGAGCTTCACATCGAGGAACCAAAGGACCAACAAGCGTCTGCTCATGAGTGGATGGAACTAGCGCTCAAACTCGACAAAATATTCCTGTTGCTCAACTTAACAGCCATGGGCATACTATTTATGTCCTGCTGGACAGCGTATGGATATAAGGATGGGCATAACCACGAGACCCTTGAACAAACACTAAATCAACGTTAAAGGAGCTGACCGCTGAAAAGTGAAGGTGTATTTTTCTTGAGTCTCAAGAATATTTGAAGTTGAACGCACTTTTCGTGCACGTGATGGTACTGAAAACCTTTGGTATACGATTCTTCAAATTAATCATAATTATTTGGTTATGAATAGGTAAGTATAATTTTTTGACAACCTGACAACACTGCAACATGAGTATCAAAAATAAGATCTACGATTCCCATGACTCAGCAAAAAGACGCCCTCACTTTTCAACCGAGAACTCCTTAAGAAATTGAAGATAATATTTTAAGAAAATTGTAAGATCTAGTTGTATTACCATTGCCATTTTGAGAATTACTCATGATGCTTCTAACAAAACAGCGTAACGCTATGGCACAGGGCTTGTATGGGTTCTAAAAATTCTATAACCAAGTAGGCCTAGGTCAATTTAATTTTTGCATTTAAATATCTATGCTTCTTAATCTCCAAATTTTCCGGTTCCCATATGGACATTCAAGAGATATTTAATGACAAACTTTACAAATTCCACAATTACATTGCACAAACAGGTATGCACACAGGGTCACTTCGCACATACAATGACCGCATATAAGCTAATTGAAAACCGTAGGTTAAAGCACTTGTAAATGGAAATCCAGAAGTTACATAATTTACATAGGTTTTCCCTCCTTCGGGATCAAATAATTTTTCTCCTGAAGAGGAGAATCTCCCGAACTGAATTAAGGAATGTTGGGCATTTGAAAACAATAACAAAATTACTCCGATACTCGACTTACACTAAAATAATTGGTGAATTCACCAAGAAGGAAAAATTCGTATATAAATTTGGGCCGCAAAAGAGGGCAACGAAACGAAATCACAAAACAATAAAGGAAAAAAGTTTATTAGTATAATTTGTTTATTAAAAACTTTCGAACTAAATTTAATGAAAATCGATCAAAAATTTGGAATTTTGTTGTAGGGAAAATTTTTATTATATTTTTGCACCTCTATCAATTGGTTAACCAATGGTTTACTTAAGTAAAGGACGATATTGGCTCTGAAGATATGCCCTGTAATGTATGTCAACAGTGCTCTTGATATGGATCCCGTATACATGGTTGTTTTTAATATTATACTCAGCTTATTATATAGAGTCTGTAACACATACCAATGAGTACTTACCAAACATGACTGCAGCATATCGCAGTGGCACAAAAAGTGAAGGTGAGGGAAGAGGTCATGTCTTGTCACTCTGCAGGAATTTCATATAATTTGAGCGAGCTACTGCCCTGGCCATTATAGAATAGAATACCTGGTAAAGGACCTTGTTGCAAAGAAAAAATATCTTGATATTGCTGTCACCTTTCCCTATCAATATGAAAAAGCACATCAACAAAATAACACCCAGGCTAGCCGAAAATTAAGAAAATCAAATATTTAGATCAATAGGTTATCGATTTCAAAGAAACTGTTCCAGAAGTTAATGATAATCATTTTGCTTTGCTTTTCGAAATGTGAAAGGTGCATCACAGCACTTTGTTAAACATACTAACCCGGGGAGGTTGGGAATTGCCTGTCGACCCATCGCTTCAATCCCCCTTCACACACACACACACACATGTTTCAAGTCCCAATCGGTGACATGCGTTTTGAATCCCCAAAAAGGAGACATCGTCCCTGATGTTAGTTTCAGCCTAATGAGATGTTTATTGATGTATTGATTACGATTTCATAACCCATTTCTATTAACACTCATCGTTTTTCTTTTAATGGCCTAAAACAGAACTGGAATCTGTACACACTAATTGGGTACACATGTCTGCATGTGTATGTCCTCCAACCAGGATCACCACAAATAAAATACCAATCGGGGACGCAGGTCATGTGTTAGATAGACTTCATTCGCCCAACTGGGGACAGTATTCAATCTGAATCACATAACCCCTACATAGATTCTAGAATATATTTCTTTGAGAATATACCTAAAGACACATATTTTAAAACACAGCCTGCACAGACATGACAGAACCGACTAATGGGGACAGTAATGAAAATGCGTGATATTTCAGGTGGCATATTGTTTCTCCCTGGAGAGCCCAAATCTGCAAGAAAACTAATCGGGCAGGGTCCCGATTGGTAGGTCATCCCCGATTGGAAGGTGTGTTATTGTACAAATGTCTTCAATTGGTAGCAAAGATATATACGCGCGCGAACATACACACACACACACAGACACACACTTTTTTCAAACAGATTTACGCCAATAGTCTTTTGGTGATGTAATAATCAGATAATACGGTATTTCCCAGCTAACCCTTGTGAGAATGAAACAGGGTTCTTTTGCACGGAGGAATCCTTACCCTCTCATTGGCTATGGTCATGCCCTGTCAGTACCTCTTTCTACGTGATCAGAAAGCGTGTACGAAATAGGTCGTAGAGTTATGAGAAGTCCCATCACCTCATTCACATTCACGTCAAAACATTTTCTCCTCGCACTCTGTTTCTGTGTGAATTTACAAACTTACCTGACTATCAACTTAAGAAAAGAAACACACATACAAAATGTTATACAAAATGCACTTTATCGATGTTTCCTTGATATTATTAATATATCTGGAAGATGATATTATCAGATTATACATTGATTTGATTTTGATGAAAATAAAGAGCTTTATAATGGTCGTATTTGATAGTGAATAAATCGATGGATTATCAACCGGTGCTTGCAATGATTGTAGCCAGTGTGGGTGTGGGTGGATGGGTGTGAAGGAGGTGGTGGGAGGAGGGGTGGATGGTTGGCAATAAGTCGGGCCCCAATTGGGCTCAAAAAGTTGATGAAAAGAAGGATTAATCCTTAATAGAACATTGAATTGAACATTTTTGCTAAATATATCTAAATGATTTTGATATAAAGATGAAAATATTTTTGGTTATATCTATTTACCATGTTTGATAATGAGTAAACAGGTGGATTGAACACCGATCCACGGTTATAGCCCATTAGGTATGTGGGTGCACGCATAGAGGGGGATGAGTCGGCGAATTAGACGGAACTCTGTTAGATTCAAAAGTTGATAAAACAGAAGGACTAGTATTCATATACTATTTTTTCTTTTCTTTTTCATGATTATTACATGGTATCTCCCAAATCATGAACATATAAAATGACATCTCCCTGCCAGAATACTCTTTCATAAATGTTGATCTCTAACTGGAAACATCTTATGTCGTAATGGAATAAAAAGGAAGCTTGCCAGATTAATAAAAAGAAAACTGAAAAGAAGTGGGAATATTGAAATATTATTGCAGTTGGTTTAGATCTTTTCCATTGATATCATATCTAAATCATTTGGATCATGACCATGCTTCATTATTCCAAGCTACTAGTAAGGGAGGAATTAACTTCCAACTGTCCAACACCCTTTCCAGAATCCAGGACTCACCACGTGTATTTATGATGCGAAAGTCTGTCTACTTCAAAATGCAGTTTGTGTGAGCAGGGAGCTGTAGTGACAGCTCCCTAGTGTGAGAGATTTCGCACACAAGCTTGCAACAATAATTTCAAGCACATGTGCTTATCATCACTATACCAGATCTAGACCAAGTAGTCTTGCTCGGGCCGCTCGGCGCCAACGCAACACTTGGTAAAATTCCTTTACGCCGTACTACTAATCCAAACGTTATATGGAAGACCACGCCAGACCAAATTTTACCTTTTACCAACTCAAATGAAGCGCCAAACTCATTTACTCGACGTCAAGTCATCTAGAATTTGGTGCGCAAGTATACGAGAAAACAAATACGGTAACACATGTCCGCTACTGTATTTTGTGTTTTATGCACGAGACCTTTATCGAGCTCTTATCCGAGAAGGTAACAGTACCTGCCCAAACTCGAACTTTTCCCTACCCACATTCGTCTGAAAAACTGTATTTTTTATCCAAAAAAGAACAGCAAAAAGTGAGACGCAGCATGTAGTAGTAATAACAAACAAGGTTTATGTCTTTGACTCGGCATATGGCAATAGACGGTCGCAACCCCTGCTGATAAAGGAGGAGGGTTGGTCAGTTGGTCGTAGGGCCTCACCCTACCACAAATCTAAACCTACAACAAATTAATGTGAAATAACTTTCAAGGAGAAGAAAGAAGATGTATGACGCTGCGTGATGAAAATTGTAAATAACATATAGAAGCCACGAGGCTGAAAATCCTGAAGACCAGGAACCATGTACGAGGTAGGTAAGACTTTAAGGAAATGCGTAATTACAATCGTGCCCACCTTGGAATCAGTGAAACAAGATGGAGTCGGTGCAACAAAGACTGTTTACTGGGGTGATCTTAGTGTACCCGGGACCTCGGAATATGAGGCGGACAAGGCAGCTACTATAAAGGGAGTAAGGCTGATGTTGCCCAGTTCAGCACGGAAGGTTCACTTGAATGGGAAGCTCAAAAATCCGGTATCACCACTGTAAGATTCATAACCATAACCAAAAATAAAAGATAAAGATTACTGCGATTCAGTGTTATACTTTTACAAATGACGGTGATCAATAATCCACGATGTTTTCCACAAGATAGGTACCCAGAGCTACCCAGAGAAAGACGGCAACATCGTAATCAGGTAATGGGAGATTTTGTTGCCAAAAAGTGATGAGTAGGCATGAGTTTGGGGATATGAATAGAATCCGCCCAAGAAACTCATGCCGACGTGACCTATTGGCAAAAACTCAGAAGTTACGACCATACTTAAAGTCTGATTGAGTGTATGGACGACAAGGATAGAGGACAATGGGGAGCTTTTATTCAACCTGTTTAATGTTAATGCTCATGGAAGGTCAATACAAATAATGCCTATAGCATGGCACGAATTCAGCGATAGTTGACACGGCGAAAAGAAATCAGTAGCAGCTTTGATCTGATTGGATGGCCAGAAAGTAATTAATATCAAGTTCGCTCTGCCTTTTAAATGTAAGAGTCGAAGATATTTGAGATTGAGGTTTTTTTTTTTTAAACTATGATAAAAAAAAAAAATCATATTCACAGTGTGAATGTGAATCTGTCTTCAAACAATTTTGCGCCCGAAGTCTCTCGCCCTAGTCCCTGAATAAATTCGAATACCGAAACAGTTGACAATTTTGCCATTCCTGGCCAGATGGGAGATAAACACAAAGTAGACGAGTGGGATGGAACCCATCGTCGAATCCTGTAATTGCCTTTGTCATGTGTACCTTCGCACTGTCCAGAAAAAGATAAAACATCCAGGTTATTAAAAATACCGCGGGAAACTCTTAATACGTTCAGTTTAACGCACAAAGAGAATGATTGAATGTTAAGGAAACAACGATCGGCCGTCTTAAGGTACTGCAGGAATCTCTCTAGGTATAAGATGATTTATTCAAAGGTCGCACCGAAACTTTAAAGATACATCAAGCGCCGAAGATAGAGAACAAGTCCAATACAATATTGCAAACACCCCCATCGGTCATCCAGAAAACATATATACAGGCTCAGAACACCACAGATGTGAGAGTTTATGAAAGACTAATAAAACAAACTGTGCTTCTAATCAGGTGATCCCGTTCCGATGTCAAGTAGAGCTGTTCTGTTAGGATCTCTGCGGTGGCTTGTGCCAAAGAACGACAGGAGTATACCAACAACAACAAAATCTGAACGGGACTCGGTGACCTGCGAAATGATCAAAGTCATGGATATAAGCTACACGATACTTCACTTCGCCAACGCGAGGTAGGGGCTTACATCAACAGAGACCTTTTGAGGAATACGAATCTCTCATGGGCAGATAAACCCGCGACTGAACCACGATAACATAATTGATGGTATAATTGATGTTGAATTCGTTTGGGAAGCAGTTAGTGTATAAAACATTACACCCACCATGATAGAATACGCGCAGTCCAATAACATATACACGCAAGCTATTATTTGAAAAACAGCGACGATCAAATTACCGCAAGTCTAACTTAAACATTTTATTACGTTTTCAACAACCCAGCCCACGCAACTGCCCACGCACGCTTCAAACTCCATAGTTTGCAACGAACTCTGATATCGGTGAGTTTGTCTTCTATTTTGGTACCGATTCCGTGAATTGTGTCCGTTGTTGTGATTCCGTGAGCTGTCGGCTCTTGCCAGTGAATCGCGCTATGGAAAACAACAGTTATCAGTGTGTACTAAAATTGCATCTTTCTTCCTTTTCACCTTCTTTTTCTTTGATTGAGTTATTCATGGCTTTGGTTTAAACATGGCTTGTTTGAGTTAAAAGGAAAGAAAATCTTGTGCGACACCTTTTACCACGTTGACGAGATTCAGCGAATTACTTTTGTCAGTTTGTGGCGAAAAAGAAGAACTCATCATCGGTCGTCTTGATTTTGATTTGCACACCTTCGTGTCCTTCTTCAACGTGTTGATTTTGCTTCTTTACATTTACGTTTATGTCCAGTTGTTTCGTGAAGTTTGTTGGCTAGGGAGGACATCAAAGTACTGTAATTAACATGGATAGCTAACCAGATAACTAATTTGAATAATGTCACATGGCCGAGAATTACGTGGCCATGATGTACCAATTGTATACTGAAGAAATCTTATTGACCAATCAAATACTAGAGAAATTTTTGCCTGTCAGCACAATTAGCCACTTCACGGTAACGATAATATGTATTGCGCAATGCAGGTTAAGAGGTCAATTGAGAAGGTATTGCCATAAGCATCGCTGACACGAATTGAATAACATTGTTACTTCCCGATGTTTTTCGTTAAATATTTGGGTGGATTTGGTGCCTTACATGTACGTATTTGTGCTTTCGAAATGGATGTTCCTTCAAATAGAGACATCATGCTTTTATGTGGGATGCCAGTGAGACACCTGAGTGGGATGCCATGTGGGACAAATTAGGCTGGGATTCTATGTGGTACATACATTAGGGAGGGATTCCACGTGGGATATAAATAGGAACATATGATTTATGACATTTGAGACGTAGGGATGGAAGCCATAAGGATATGCCATGTGGGTCATAGGGAGGAACACCATGTGGCACACAGGGAGGGACGCCATGTGTAACAAAGGGCGAAATACCATGTGGGACATAGATATGGATGCCATATGGAGCATCTAGGAGGACCAAATGCCATGTAAGACACACGAAGGAGCGGCATTTGGGACATAGGGAGGGATGACATGTGGAACATAGGGAGGGACACTATGTGTGCCATAAGGAGGGACATAGAGTGGTATAACACATGTATATAACAATATTAAAGTAAACTAGAAGAATAAATACCGTCATGGTTCGCATACTGATTCAAATTGACACACATATCACAAGTTTAGTTATAAAACATCCCATTATCCACCCCACACCCTATCTGACATCCCACTTTATATCCCACATATCATTCCACCCCTGTCCCACATGACATCCATCTCTATGTCCCACATGGCATCCCTATACCCATGTACCACATGTCACTCTTCCATATGCCCACATGGAATCCCTCCAGCCCCACGTGGCATCCCTCTCCATGCAACACCTCCTATGTTCCACATGACATCAATCTCTTTGTCTCACATGGCAACTCATCCTAAAATGTACCACATGGCATCCTACTCAGATGTCCAACATGCCATCCCTCCCTATGTACCACACGGCCTCCATCCCTATGTCCCACATGACATCCATCTCTCTATGTCCCACATGGCATCTCATTCTAAAAATACCAAATGACAACCCACTCAAATGTTCCATATGCCATCCCACCCTATGCACTACACGGTAACCTTCCCTGTGTCCCATATGGCATCAATCCCTCTGTTTCTCATGGCATCCATATCTATGTCCAACATGGCATATCACAAAGCCATCCTGTGGTAGAAGTAACGCAGAGAAAGCTCTGGTTTACAAATGATCGGACCGTACCTCGCTGATTATTAATACCACTTGACCTAACCCCACAAACAGTTCCGGGCATGCGCGTTCGTAAGCGTGAACTGACTTATTCTTTGCTGCTCTATCTGTCTGTAGACCTTTTCAAGACCATTTTACTAGGGAAACTTTTGTTTGTTTCCCAACCAATCAGGTAAAGGTTTTGAGGGGGAAAATGTAAGCAGTAATACGCACGAGTATTTCCTTCATGTAAAACGCACGTATGATACGTGCGCTTGAAAACATTTTTTCATACGCTTGATCCCATACCGTGGGCGAATTGTGCAGACGGTCAAGATTCCTCCAGTATTTTATTGGTCAATAAGATTCCTCCAGTGTACGATTGGTCCATTATGGACACGTGAATCTCGGTCATGTGACATTATTTAAATTAATTATCCGGAAATGGCTGATTGAGATTTGAAAAGGTCTATAGCTGATCAAAGTTTTATCAGGTCAATTCATGGGAAGTTTGTGACGTAGGACGGGGCAGAGAACTGAAATTTTTTATGTCAGTCTTTAAATTTCTTTCCTGAATCTATGTCATTGAATATGAAAGTATATTCCTGTTAGAATTTGATTGTGGGCATGGCAAAACTTTTTGGTCAGAATTTGCTACACCATTTTGATAGATATTTCAAACAAGGACCAAAGAAAGAAATACCAGGCCGCCCTGTACAGCAGTAATACATTAGCCCACACAATTTCCATAACATTTACACATTGATGCCTGAGATTAAAAACGTTGTGAAATAGTCAAAATATTTAACAGGTTTTTTAAAATAATTTTTATGACAGCTTTGTTATCAAGGTGGTTTCTATAAATTTTAAAGACATTTTACTATAATGCTGCTTCTACACATCCAAATACATTTAAGGGGTGGGGTGTTGTGAAGAGGATGCCAGTTATTTGGCAACTAAGCTTTTATCTGTTCAATTGCCATATACCGTTTTGGATGACGAAATCCCTGTTTTAAAACTAAAATGTTCTCATTGAGCCTGATCAGATTCACCGTCGATTTGCACTGAACAACTCCCTGCTCTGACCAATAGAGAGGCTACATAGGTTGGTACCACGACTGGACTTGTGTGTATGGGGTGTGTGTGCGGCTTCCTATTGATATAGGTATTCATGTGGTGGTGAACAAACTTGGTGCCTCCCAGTGGCGTAACTAAAGGCTTAGTCGTAGCCTCAGGAAGGCATTTAGTCGGAAAGTGGTTTTGTATCCAAAAGTCTGGCAGAAAGAGAACATTGTAATAAATTAATGTTCATTTAGCCTACGTCAAAAATCAGCGCTGACTTTTTTTTTTTTTTAAGGCTTTTCAAAAAAATCCGACACAGAGAGACAGGACGGTTTTATAATATCAAAAATAATCGGGACAGAAAAATCATCATACAGATGTGAAATCTTGCCTTCCCTTCCACCCCCCCCCCCCTCCCTTCTCCCACACACACAAATATTATGACTACCGGCGCTGCTGATAAGAGTTCCTGTTGTTAACGACAAGGCCCCTCCCTAAATCTTTCTGGGATTCAATGATCTCTTCTGAATAGAAATAACTTCCACGTCAAATGATGATTTGATTTAGACCAAGTCTTATCAGCTTACTGGACTGCTTCCTATTGTCGCACACTATGTGTTTCCTATTGTCGTACATGTGTGACAATAAGGAGCATTTAGAGGGCGATAATAAAAAGCAGTGTGACAATCAATAAGAAGCACCTTGTGTGTGACAATAAGAAGCAGTGTGACAATAGGAAGCACCTAGCAGCCAAGTGTGTGACAATAGGAAGCACCTAGCAGCCAAGTGAGTGACAATAGAAAGCACCCAGCAGCCAAGTGTGTGACAATAGGAAGCACCTAGCAGCCAAGTGTGTGACAATAGGAAGCACCTAGCAGCCAAGTGTGTGACAATAAGAAGCAGTGTGACAATAGGAAGCACCTAGCAGCCAAGTGTGTGACAATAGAAAGCACCTAGCGGCCAAGTGTGTGACAATAGGAAGCACCTAGCAGCCAAGTGTGTGACAATAAGAAGCAGTGTGACAATAGGAAGCACCTAGCAGCCAAGTGTGTGACAATAAGAAGCAGTGTGACAATAGGAAGCACCTAGCAGCCAAGTGTGTGACAATAAGAAGCAGTGTGACAATAGGAAGCACCTAGCAGCCAAGTGTGTGACAATAGAAAGCACCTAGCGGCCAAGTGTGTGACAATAGGAAGCACCTAGCAGCCAAGTGTGTGACAATAAGAAGCAGTGTGACAATAGGAAGCACCTAACAGCCAAGTGTGTGACAATAAGAAGCTGTGCGACAATAAGCTGTATCAATATGAAGCCACACAGGTCAGCAAGGTGCAGGTGTGAAATAGGTCATCCCCCCACCCCCGCAAATCATCAGAAGATGCTGAAGTTCATCACACCATGCAAAGTATGGCAATTTCACTGCATATATTAATCATGTCTGAGGATTTTCTTGCGGAAAGGAAACGTTCAATGTAAATGAAGGGAATGTGCAGTGGCGTGGCTAGCCTCTTTTGCAAGGGGACGAAACCATACAAATCTAAATTAAATTAAATTAATTTCCCCCCCCCTCCTTCACCAGATATTTTGAGGGAAAACGTGGGAAATTTTGAGGAAAATGTCAAATAATTGTTAAAGTTAAACTTTCAATAGGACTAATTTGAAAATTTGGTTGTAGGAAATTTTGTGATCATCCCTTTTCCCCAAAACGATAGTAAAACTAATAAACTCAAAGAACCACTGCTCTAATGAGATTTACCAAAAAATCACAAATATTTAATTTTGTTTTGTGGAAATTAGAATCTACATAAATGTCCCTTATTTCTTCAAGTTGGAAATTTCCATCCACAGGGGAGTAAACACAAACCCCCACACACCTTTTAGCTACGCTACTGGTAACTTGCACCCCTTGGTATATCACCATAATCAGTCAATTAGATTGTTCCAGAATTGAGGCATTTTCAGCTTCAGAGTAACACTCCAAATTAAAATGACCACCGCCTTATGACTAATATAATTCTTACACCTGTAATAAAGCCTAGACCTCATAAATTACTTTCGTCAATAGAGGGTAGCATTCCATTTTATTAACAAATACATTCACCAACAATGGAAACAATTTGTCTCATCAAACGTGCTTAAAGAATTACCGGCAAAACAATACAGCGACAATTATTAACATCATAAAACATGATGAAAACATTCAACCGTGATAAAACTTTGAAAGGCAATTCAATTTAATCTAACTTTCCTTATAGCTATCCATTCGAGAAAACAGTTACCAAAATCAAGCAAATAAACAATTATAATTTTCGCACAGACAGAAAGTTGTACTTATTTTAAAGCAAAAATAGTCTCATATATTTTTTTTTTACCTTATCCAGTAATATTTTTTCATTATTTTTCAACTGAAAACGGAAATTGAGGTGTACATCAATACAGTGGATGCACATACCGACACATGCTTAAACGTAGAAACAGGTCTGAAAAATGTGTTTTTTTTGTTGTTTTTTCATCACAGTATAAGTTAACAAACATATTCATCGGTTTTATTTTGGTTATATTGACAAACGTAACACAACTATACTTGTTAATTTCGACAGTTTTTGAACATGTATCAAAGTTCAGAGACGTCGAAAAGAAAAGCCCCGAGATGTGCACACGATCCCTAAACATGATACAAACCAGATAACAGCATAGTGGCGTGGCTGGTCATGTTTCACTGGAAGCAAGGACAAACCCCCAAAATGTTTTTAATTAAAACGTGCACGTAGATCTAAATTGGCATGCACCGTTTAGGAAATTGCCTAAAATCAGTGTTTCAAATCTAGGGACAAAGAAAATTTCCTTAAAATGAAGGAAACTTTCGCAGAATGAAGGAAATTTCCCCAAATTGAAGAAAAACTTCCTAAATATTGAAGAAAATATCAACAAAATGAAGGAAATTTTACGAACATTGAAGAAAACTTCCTCAATATTGAGGAAAATAGCCCCCAAATGAAGGAAATTTTACAAAATTTGAAGAAAAATTCTCCAAAATACCGATAGAAGAAAAATTCACGAAATTTTCAGGGAAAAAAATTCCGCAGAATGAAAGGGAATTTTCCGAAAATTGATTAAATATTGAACAAAATATCCTCAAAATAAAAAAAAAATTCACTAAAATAGGAGACAAATTTTCCCGAAAATGAAGGAAATTTTCCAAAAATAAGGAAATTTCCCCAAAATTGAAAAAACTTCCTAAATATTTAAAAAATATCTCCCAAAGGATATTTCAAGAAAATAGAAGAAAAATTCCTAAAAATGTCGAAAATGGAAGGAAAGTTACCGAAAATTAAAAAAAATTCCAAAATAATGAAAAACAATTCCGCAAAATAAGTGAAATATTCCGACAATTGCTTAAATATTGAGGAAAATATCCTCAAAATGAAGAAAATTTAACGAAAATGGAGGCAATTTTTCCCGATAAGGAAATTTTCCAAAAATTAAAGAAATACTTACTAAATAACTAAATATTGAAGAAATTATCCCCTAAATTGAAGAAAAATTCTCTAAAATTGAACAAAATGAAGGAAATTTCCCGAATATTGAAGACAATTTCTTAAATAGTGAAGAAAATATTCCCAAAATGATGGAATAATCACGAAAATGGAAGCAGATTTTCCCGAAAATATAGGAAAATTTTCAAAAATGAAGGAAATTTCACGAAAACTGTGGCTTGATTTTGGTAGCAGAAGATTGCTTAAAATCGTGTCAATTCCACACTAAAATTAGTTAAAAGGAATATATATTCTGGAACAAATGTTCAAATGTCGAATCCCTTTGACTACATTAGTGTCTTTAGTTTGTGTCTAGGGATGGTTTTCATGTTTTTGATGTAAGAATAAAGCTTTGAGAGAAAACATTTACAGCGTTGAGAATAACAAGTTTATAAGAATATATTCTCAAGACAATTTTTGCACCCCTGTGAGTATTCGGCGCCCTCTTGAAAAGCTTCTGCCAGCTGTACTCAATAAAATTGCAGCCCATTATGGTAGGGGTATATATTGAATATTACTGACGAGCTATCTCCATTAATTTTCTATTGTCAAGGCGTGAAATCCAGGGGCCCGCTCGAGTGCCAATAATTGCGTTCGGGGTGAAGTCCCCAAAAATGTTGTCTTTTCTGTGGGAAATTTATGCCCTATTGGACGACAAAAATGGAATATTACGTGCAAATAGTATATAAGATGAAGTTATTGATCAACCCATAAACTTTTCCAAAGCCTAAAAAAATATTTTTAGGACGATTTTGGTGCCCGCTTGAGCACTCGGCGCCCTCTTGGAAATTTTCGCTGGGGGGACAGTTGCCCCTGCCCCCTGCCACTAACAGCATATAACATTAAGAAGAGGCGATTTATCAAGATATTTGATATCCTGTGCATAATACTTGTCTATCTTTGCTCGTTATCACGTTATAGCTTATATCATTATTATTTTTGTATCATTAAAGGATACATAAAACCTGACATAATCCTTCGTTCCTATTGAAATACAAATATCAAATTTTCTGACCAAATCTCATACCTCCCAAAGCAATCTAACAGTTTTTTGTTTTGTTTTGCGAGTATTGAAAAACTCAAATTTTGATTTACAAACATGCAGGATATAATGTCATTAGTGTGATGATAATAGAATAATCATATTTGAGAAGGCTGCCACCAATTTGAGGTAAAAAAAAAAAAAAAACATGTGGCCCACATTTATACCAGGCATTCATATCTAATACTTCATGCTGGCAATCTAAAATAGATATGACTCTGGAATATTTAAGTAATTGTGTGTTGTGTATTATTCAATTAATGAATTAGGAACTACCGCATTATTACAATTAGCCAACAGGATATTGAAATGCATTGTAGTTCTTTATATTTTATCTCAAGTTTTGAGGCTTATGAAAAATTGTTTTCCTTTTGTAAAGATCAAGGACATTTTTGTGTACAAATGAAACTATCAAAACATATCGTTAGAACTTTGTGTCACATAATTTTGCAATAAAAACTTTAATCAAATTCATCCTTATTTTCCAGTTGGGGAAATTATGTCATCATGCACAAGATTTCAATACAGAATTGAACAAAATGGCAGCTAGTATGTGTCGAATTCAAATATGAGTAACATGAGAAAATAAGATTTTGACTTCGGTAGTTGGTTTAGATAATTCTATCAGAATCTAAGTCCTCTTTAACATCTATCTGAAACAAATATATATTTTCCCTCGTTTCCTTATGAAAGCTGATCTATTTGTTGGTCTATATCCCGGGGGCGGAGGGGGGGGGGGCACTTCTACTAAAGTGGTATAGGTATGTGCCGCCCAAAATTTCAAAATTGGACTGCAATATGAGATTTTTTTGGTAACTGCCGTATGACAGTTTATGATTTTGATACTTGATTATGAAAATAAGTGATTTTTGATACCTGCAGTACAAAAAAAAATGATTTTTAATACCTGCAGTAAGAAAAAATGCAATTTTTTTGAGACCAGCAGTATGAGATATTGGATTTTTGATACCTGCACTTCGAAAATTCTAAAAAAAGGCAACTGCTCGGGCGGCACATATATATATACCTCACATATGGAAGTCCCCCTTCCATGATTTGATCGCTATTTCCCATTTTTATTCTTGTTCTCTGAGATTGAATTGTTTAGTTTCGTCTATCGCTATTCCAATTGTTGTAAAGTAGAGCTCACATCAAGAAGCTAGCTCCATAGGTTCTTGTGTACTCTTTTAAGTTTCTTATTGGTTGCCTAGTATTATTTCCTTCATTGTATATACATCTTTGCTTTTGAATGTTGACATCAGAAGACCGAAATAAATGTTTGTGAGATCAAATTAGATATATACTGTTAACATGCACCTAACCAAATCATTCTCGTTCTACTTTTTAACAATAAAAATACAACGTTGCTCATTTGGCCAGCTACAGAGACTTTCTTTTAATTACACATATTAACAAAATGACCATCTATGAGCTCGATAATGCTATATTATGGAACAATCGGGTAAAGTTTAATATTGTTCCAAGTTTATATTTATACACAAATTAAAAGAAAGGATGTAAAAATATCCGATGAAACATATATTTTGAGAAACTTTCCTGGGCGCAGCACCATCAATGGCGTAACACAGCGATGCTTGGTATGGGCCCGAGCGCTAAATTTCCTATACGCCTCTGCCCGACCTCCATAGTTTCACCACTGATCACCTGCCTATCCACGGCCGACTCACGCATAGGATGAGTCCAGATTCACACATAACAAAGCGAAATAATCTTCAAAGAAATTCACTCTTCATAGACTGTTACTGTGTAAATTGCTCATTGCTCCCATACAACTAACTCCACTGGCCATTTTCGAGACCAAAATTGTAAAGCAAGACTTGGGAACACCGTTTGTTAGGCCCATTTCGTCCTGCCCCATTAAGTAATAACAACAAAATGGAACTTAAACATGTATATAGCTTAAAGTTGACAAATCATCGTAAAACAGTATGATGGTATAAATGTTCTACATTTTAAGGAAAATTTTCTAAAAAATGTTTTTCTCAACATGCAGAAGGATATAAATTATATGTAACTTGTACACATTTCTATACTTTGTACTAGAATACATACGTCAGTACGTGTATAGGCTATATTAAGTTGCCACTCAAAAAAGGCGTTCACTCTTTATCCATGCATATCGAACAAAACCATAGTTTTTCATTCAAAGTAGGTGTAAATACAACTTTTACAGGAAGGCTTCGCAAAGATAAAAAGCTATAGACATTTTGATATCAAAGATCATGTGATTAATCAGTGCTGTCTTCTCAGAACAACTATCCAAATATAATTGGTACAACGTTTAATTCTAAAACAAACTGACAAATAGGTCTAGCCAGAAAGTGGACAGCTAAAGCGATGTACATTGAAGAACAAAACCATTCATGCTATAGACAATATATCTCGATATCAACAGACATTTATTTTTGCATACGCCTCCACTTGTTTACTATAGCCTATATAGTCCCAGTAACGCCGAGAATGGGGTAGATGGGTGGATGGGGAATGGGGGTGGGTAGGGGGGGAATGTATGGGAGGGATATGTAGGCTAGGGATGGGGTATGTGTGGGAGGGGGTATGTAGGGGAGGGGTATGAAGGGGAGGGTTATGTAGGTGAGGGGTATGCGGGGGTGGGTATGTAGGGGAGGGGTATGCAGGGAGGGGTATGCAGGGAGGGGTATGCAGGGAGGGGTATGCAGGTGAGGGGTATGCAAGTGAGGGGTATGTAGGGGAGGGTATGCAAGAGGGAAGTATGTAGGGGATTGGTATGTAGGGGAGGGGTATGAAGATGCAGAGAGAGGGGTATGTAGGGGGAGAGGGTATGTAAGGGAATATATGGATGGGTAATACATTTTCCCCGTGCCCTTGGTCATAGGGGCCCGTAAATATTAATAAATGGAATGTGTCTAAACAGCGCCCCCCCCCATAGCCATGGTAGCAGCATAGCCACGGTAGCAGCACAGCCATGGTATAGCCATGGTAGCAGCATAGCCATGGTATGGCCATGGTAGCAGCATAGCCATGGTATAACCATGGTAGCAGCATAGCAATGGTATAGCCATGGTAGCAGCATAGCCATGGTAGCAGCATAGCCATGGTAGCAGCATAGCAATGGTATAGCTATGGTAGCAGCATAGCAATGTTATAGCCATGGTAGCAGCATAGCAA
Source organism: Chiridota heheva (assembly GCA_020152595.1). NCBI lineage: Eukaryota > Metazoa > Echinodermata > Holothuroidea > Apodida > Chiridotidae > Chiridota > Chiridota heheva. The sequence continues at coordinate 217,342 of JAIGNY010000154.1, forward strand.
TGGTATAGCCATGGTAGCAGCATAGCAATGGTATAGCCATGGAAGCAGCATAGCAATGGTATAGCCATGGAAGCAGCATAGCAATGGTATAGCCATGGTAGCAGCATAGCAATGGTATAGCCATGGTCGCAGCATAGCAATGGTGTAGCCATTGTAGCAGCATAGCAATGGTATAGCCATTGTAGCAGCAGAGCAATGCTATAGCCATGGTAGCAGCATAACAATGGTATAGCCATGGTAGCAGCATAGCAATGGTAAAGCCATGGTAGCAGCATAGCCATGGTATCAACATAGCTGCAGCATAGCCATGGTAGCAGAATAGCCATGGTAGCAGCATAGCCATGGTAGCAGCATAGCAATGGTATAGCCATGGTAGCAGCATAGCAATGGTATAGCCATGGTAGCAGCATAGCAATGGTATAGCCATGGTAGCAGCATAGCAATGGTATCACCATGGTAGCAGCATAGCAATGGTATAGCCATGGTAGCAGCATAGCAATGGTATAGCCATGGTAGCAGCATAGCAATGGTATAGCCATGGTAGCAGCATAGCAATGGTATCCCCATGGTAGCAGCATAGCAATGGTATCCCCATGGTAGCAGCATAGCAATGGTATAGCCATGGTAGCAGCATAGCAATGGTATAGCCATGGTAGCAGCATAGCAATGGTATAGCCATGGTAGCAGCATAGCAATGGTATAGCCATGGTAGCAGCATAGCAATGGTATAGCCATGGTACCAGCATAGCAATGGTATAGCCATGGTAGCAGCATAGCAATGGTATAGCCATGGTAGCAGCATAGCAATGGTATAGCCATGGTAGCAGCATAGCAATGGTATAGCCATGGTACCAGCATAGCCATGGTAGCAGCACAGCCATGGTAGCAGCATAGCCATGGTATAGTCATGGTAGCAGCATAGCCATGGTAGCAGCATAGCCACGGTATAGCCATGGTAGCAGCACAGTGCAAAATTGTGTACGCTTCCAAATTTGAAAATGAAACAAAATCGTGCTCTCAATCTTTTCATTCAAAACAATGATTTCCAAAAATGGCTGATTGCGTCAATAATTTATATAATATATAATGTAAAAATCAGCAGCGCTTTTAAAACAAAATTTGAAGAGTAAATATTTGATTTGCAAAATGCTACGTTAAACTGGATAAGCTGAACGTGTCCCTGGTCTCAATAATAAAATGAGAGGGGAAGTTGGGAGTTGTCTCTAGACGTCGCCCTCCCCTCTTCTGACACCATTATGACCTCTCCAGAACTGACCAGCGACGCAAGCTCAAGCATTCGTATACCGAATGCTTAAGTCAAAAGTCGAGTGAAACGCCTCTTCGCAAGACCACACCTTCAAAAATTATGAAGTAGGCCTATTAAAAAACATATTCGCAATGACACCACCAATGTATATAAATTATACCAGTCTTTTTCGAGACCAATCAAGGAATAACTTCACAAAGGGGTGGCATGTACTTTTAGATGCATCGTCAAAACACGCCAATGGCTATCTTAGCCAGGCAACGATTCAAATCCAGCAAAATCAAGAATTTAAGGCTTACCATCGCTTGGTATACCTCTCTAACATCACCTTACGAAAGGTTCATAACTACCTCCTCCTCAAAGTACAATCAAAATATTTATCACTCCCCTCACCATGAACACAATCATTAGTACAAAGGTAACATGGATATGCTGAACACACTAATACCAAGACTACCTCATACCAGGGAGATCTAAAATGGCATCTTTCTGCTCATACTTATCTGCTTACATTTAAGCTAACAAAGCAGCACGTCACAGCTTCAAACAATATAAACGGAGTTTCCTAAAACGTACTCAATTTCTTCAAATACTAATGGTACAAGGAAACTTGCCATAAATTTGCTTTTCAAGTAATGGGTATACCCAATGGAGTTTACGGGTTGAAAAACCCGGTATACACAATGGAGTCTCCGGGTTGAAAAAACCCCATCAAAATCCACCCCTTAGTCACAACTCCATTCACATTTTCAAGGCATGCGGCATTTTAGTCCATAATATGCGGGATAAGACTACACATTAACTGGCCTTGTGTGAACATTTTTGTTCTCAAAAGCTTACCTCTTCTGGGATACATCACTGGCCATGCTCTGTGTGTCTATTTAACTTGTTTATCACTGACATTGGTTGGCAATACCATTGTATCCGCTCCTGACGCCATGGAGCACGAACCACGTGACTGAAAGAAAAACTCGCTCATAAACTTTGAAGCATATGGCCTTCACCTCATGCTGATATTTTAATTACACATGGAAGTGCCAATTTCGATACAAAAATTGTAAGCAATTTTCCGATAAAGTAAAACTTCCTAAAAAAAATGTAAACATTTTTTTTAAACAATGGCCTTCATTGCATGCTGAATATACATACACATGCATGGAAGAACCAATACATACATTTGTAGGTGAAGTGAAACCTCGCTTTAAAATGCACACGAAATATTTAGCAACTCTGAGCACACTGCTATAACAAAACGCTCCTGAAATTTTCATATAGAATTTACTAATAATAATGAAGTAGGAAAACAATGGAATGACATGCAAATACAAATTCTTGCCGCACTGTATAACGATACATTTTGACCCGTTCTTTCATGAACAATTTTCAGTCTGGAAAGCACAATATTATACAGAAACTATCAATCCATAAACATAAATGTTTCACATAAAAAGCATCCAATAGGATCAATTTAGGACAGAAGTAATCTCTTTATGAAAGAACCTCAGATTCACGAAAGGAAATAGTTATTCTTTAGATAAACATTTTAAAAATTGTCGTAACAGCTTAAAAAATGCTAAACAGCAACAAAATACATGATTTTATTTTTGAAAATGTTGGGAATTATTTCTATCGTATCACAAGAATCGAATACGAAATGGAGATAAATCGCCTGAAAGAATTATGATAATCATTCATTGATTACTGCAAAAATAATCACTGAATATTCAATAAGTTATAGTAAAGTTTAGAAAGTGGGATAGTTCTACACGTCCGTACTAAGACAGACGTTAAAGACAGACGTTATAGTATTGAATCATTACAAGGAAAAAAAAAAACTGAAATCCTTAATATTTGTGCCTGTTTCTACCTGTATCATTTGAGTTTTTAAAAATTATATCTCAAAGCCACGAATCCCATTGTTATTAAATTCTTCATCTCTACCAGGTCGTTTGGTGCCGCCTTTATTGCCGTCATCTTTGGCGGTTATTTTGCTGTCGCATACAAATAGTAGCATCTGAGACGTCTTACTAGCCTCATCCGTCAAAACACGAATTCCTTTCGGATTTTTGAGTGAATTTGAGATGATGTAGTGTAGAAAGGTACCATCGGATGTGTAGACAATTATGACACCTTTTTGAGGGTTAGCGGTGCCGTCTGCTTGCAGTAGAGGGGTTACCAGAACCCCTGTCACGTAAATGTTGTCAGCATTATCCACCGTTACCCCCACAGGCCTTGCTACATCCTTAATCAGTCGTGTTTCAACTATTTTAATAACCGATCCGTCATTTACATTAAAGATCTTAAGATTGTTACTATCAATGTCAGTAACTATAAGTTTCGTTTGGCTTTTGTTTAAGGTAATTAGTTCTGGACTTTTCAGTTCTTTGGGGCTCCCATCCTTTGGGGTACTGAAGGATCTGGTATTCAAAAACGCGGAGTTGAACACGTGAATTTGCCCCTTGCCATTATCAGCCACATAAATGTTACCGTGTTTATCGACGGCAATCCGTTGGTTTTGAAAGTACCTCAAAACCGAAACAATCATTCCATTTTCTATCATGGAAGACATGTACGCACTGGTTGTTCATGTCAGTCACGTAAATGTTGTCATTGAGAGAGGCAAGTCCCATCGGAGCAAAATCTTTGCCACCCTTCTTTGACGGAAACAAACGACCAAGCTCACGACCAAAAGGATCGACAATCGCCAAGCTATGTCGAACACCATCAGACACAATCAAAGTAATTTTTTCACCTCTTTCTTGAATCAGTAAATCCCTTGGACCCCGCAAGCAACCCTTTACCTCACAACTAAGATTACCCCGCGGTTTGATTGGGACTGACAATGGAGAAAATTTAATGGATTTCCCTGCCTGCTTTACGTCAATAACATATACCCCACACATCTTTGGTAAAAACTGCAGAGACAACTCTCCGTTTCGATTTACAACATTAAGCTTTAATCTTTCTCCCATGGGTGTCTTTAGAAATGGGGATAACTCCCCTTTTTCTTGGACGACTTTCAAAGAAAATTTTACTGGCCAACCAACCGTAGGTTTTATGTGACTACCCTTATCCTTATTTAGATAAATCTCACTTTCGCCCACGTCTTTCTGCTTCTTAGCAGCTTCGGCGCCTTTCTTCTTCTTACCAGCTCGTGGACTTTTGAGTTTGTTCTCCTTGGTATCCTTCTCTCTGACACTATCGCACAGATTCTTGAGTGTAATGTTGGTCGGCAGGGCGGGAACGCCACCAGCAGGTAACGCAGAGAGTGTGATGCATAGTGGACAGATGAGCGCTCCCTTTTCTCCAACCCACTGGCAAAGACATCCCTCGCAGACACAATGTTGACATGGGATCGTCTTCGGATTGACCATTGTTTCGTGGCAGATCGGGCATTCGAGCTGGTCTAATATCGACATGGTCACTGGTCACGTGTTGTACTTCGAACCATTAACGTCTGGAAAAAAGAAAAGAAATCAACATATAGGGCCTACCATTACTTGAATATCTGAACATTATACACCATTGTCCGACCGACGCTTCGACTACTGCTGAGTCTTTAATCATAAAGACCTTCTAATTAAGGGTAGACTTCAAAATTGTTTGTTTGGGAGTACTGGAGTAACCCATTTTGTTCTGAAAATGTGGTTCGGTAGGTATGTAAAAATATTATTTTTGGCCAAATTCAAGTTTTTTTTATGTACCTTTTATACACTAAAGCGCTATCATTTCAGATAAGATATATATTTGAGTAAGTAGCATTTTGTTGGGTAGATAGGGTAACGCCAAACAACAACTTTTTAAGGATGGCCTGACATGCCTGAGCATTGTCTGATTGTCAGGTTGCGATTATTACACAATTATGCTTTGAAATGTGTTCTTTGTTTAAAAGGGGAAAGGTTGGTTTTTATTGAAGGAAACCTCCCACCCTTCCTTTCATTTTTAACACAAGTTCAACAGCATACAAGTCATATTCTGGTTGCTATGAACATTTATGCAAATAGGAGCTATATTCAGATATTATCAATTGAAATTAAGCAGTTAAGGGTCCGAGTCTGGATAGATACGTCACAGAAGCAACCATAATGTACGTCACAGAGGCAAGCATAATGTACGTCACAGAGGCAACCATATTGGCTATGATCGCCACGGACTGGGTTTGGAAGTGGAGGAACACCGGTTTTTTACCATGCTCTTTTGGAGAGTAACTAGAGACCCTGATAGAGGGGGTGAGGGGCCCTACCATCGGTACCGCTATTTAACATCCTCATCTGATGGACAGTGAGCACCACCCTCTTATTGGCTATTTTTCTGAAAGGCTGAGTGGGGAGAAGGTGGAATGCGGAGATGACCAACCTCCGTTTAATGTCAGCGAATCGATCTGCATAATTGAAGAAAAAATCTCGGGTTATATCTTTAAAGGATTCGAACCTAGGACCTCCGGTATCTCCTCAACAGAAAAGGAATCTAATAAACAGATACACAAGTTGAAGAAAAATCTGGACTGCTGAAAAGAAGATAACCTGATAACAGGACTAAAAGGAAAACCTTGAACTCAGTATTTTGCATCATGCAAGTCCGTGAACTGGGAATGTTCCGAATCATGCAGGGTGGGGGTCTTCCAGAGGTTTACCGCCTAAATATGCTTTGGAAAATCATCCAACAAAAGATCAAAGAAAAATGAGTTAACTAACACAATATGTTAAGAGGGAAAATTTGAGAGTCATGGAATGTCTATGGTTCTCATCTCATAACTTTCTTGACAATTTCAAAAAGTATATTAAAGAAAGTTTATTAAGCTTTTTAATTTCTTTTGCAAAGTTTATTTCAGCTAAAATCTATCTGAATTATGCTTACTTTAAAGACTCTGTACACCGTCTGAAGAATTGGATTGTTTTAAAGCTGCAAAATCTCCTGAACAAATAGAATGAGATGCATATAACTTATTGGATGTGAGGACATGGAGCATGTGACGTCACAAGTTGTCAAGTCTGATATATTTAGTCGCTTCTACATAAATCAGACCAGGAGGCAGAACTTTTAAACTTGAATATAGGCCTATATCCTTAACGCATTAAGAAATTGATGATCTTTGCCGTTTTGCTTTTTTTAGTCCTCTTTCATACAAAATGAACTTGCATGATAAACACTGAACTAATATTTTTCTTATTCAAATTCTGTTTGAAATGTAGGATGAGAGAAGACGGTAAACCCCTCTACGACACTCGAAAAATTGAGAAACTCCGGAAAATTTGAAGAGCATACAAAAATGCAAAACAGTGTAACTTGACAGGATTGCAAATGTAGAAATACAAAAATATGAATAAAAATCGGTGAAATTTAAAAAAACACAACTTGAAAAGAAAAGCTGACTCAGGCAAATATTCTTGACCGCCAGATTATGCATGGGCTCACACACATGTCTGCCACGATTTTCTAAACTTGAGTATCTTTCTTAAAAAATCATTTTCTTAATCAAAATCCAAATTAAATGCCAACTCCCTGATTCAACTGCACAGATGTGTCATTTACAAGGACTCAAATTTAGAGAAAATCTTGATCAGGAATTTGATCAGTCTGTCCCTTTTCACAAAATACGTTTTTTTGTTTAATATACTCTTAGATTATTAGCAGCTGAGCGAACTGCGCAATGCATTACCAGAGGAGTTAAAGGAACATTCCCATGTTTTTCCGAAACCTTTCGTAAGAAAGAAATTTTTTTAGAAACAATTTAGAACAAAAATCATGTTGATATGTTATTTCTACCAGAAGATATTCAAATTTTAAGGTTGCCAATAAACAGATAAATAAATTAAAAAAAAATCTCAGTATGACATCATAACTATACATTCCCCCACAAAGTTTATGTATTTCATTCAAATCTATCATACTTTTTTATTAGTAAAACCGGCTAGAAAAAATAAATTGACGAAATTCATGTATTTTTATACATTGCCAAATATACCTTCCTACTTCAATAACTTTTGGCAAATTGTTTCTAATCAAGAGAAACAACCAATTCACGTTCAAAGAAATACACAAACATTTGCAATAGAATTGTCTCTATATGACATCGACAAACACGTACTCATCATACTGTACAAAAACTTTAGAAATGCAATTAGGAAATCTTTAAAAATCTATATCTCCTGAACGGAATATGATATCAACCTGATTTCCGTCCCAAATTGGATCTAAAAGTATGTTCTTTCAACTAAAATTTTACATGAAAACCATGGAAATATTCCTGCAATCAAAATTCTTCAACATGTTAAAATTTTAATAGCGAGTCAAGATGTGATATACTGTATTATAAAAATCATTAAGAAAGCTTTATTTGAAATACTACAATTATTTTGAAACAGCAAAATTCAACAAAATACTCGACACAAAAAGCAAACTAAATTTAACAAAAAAATCAGGAATCAAAACATAGAAGAACAAACAAAATACGGGAGGTCTAAGCATCTGTAAATTTTTTCAGGTTTCCCCAATCTATTTTTAGATCAAGTTTAAAGACACTTTATGTTGTACGTGCAATCAGAGAGCGTGACGTCATTCGCCCTATACTAGGCCGAAGGCCGAGAGACGAAATTTCCTATACATACAGTGTGTGCAGGCCTGAGTGTGGGAAAAAACGTGATGCGTTTATGCAGGCATTTTTAATCCAGCGTGTTTTTTCGTACAAGCTTTGAAAAGCACCATATACGTCTAAGTGAATAATAGATTTCGTAAAAATTGGTATAAGTCTAAAATTCTTTACTACTCGATTTTATTTTGCATTATTTTTCTGGATAATTGTTTTTCATTTAATGCCCTTTGTTTAACTAAATTTTTTATTCATTTTTACTCATACTTTTTACGCTCGGTTGGCGTTCATGTCCTCTTGATTTTTGCCGACTTAACCGATTCAGATTCAGAAATTTAATGTGTATTTGTTCGAGACTATTACGCGCAATGCGGGAAGAAGCAACGCGTACGTAACAACAAGTTATACTCGAAATTTACTTGGATTGATCACGAAATATACGTAAAATGGGTTATTTTGGCTTAAATAATGCATAGATTTTAACGAAACACTTCAATTTTATCAAAAATTAGTGAGCAAAATAGTAGTGACCAATAATTTATAGAATTTCGTGATTGTAAAAAAAAAAAAAAAAAACATTCTCGAACGGAAGCAATAATCAAATAGCCTATTGTTTAGCAAGAAACAAATAGCTTAAACTAACGTTAAGGTTAGTGTTACGGATCTGACATAAATCTATGATTTAAATCATACATCAGTCGCAGTGGAAACTCATTGACGTCGGTAATTGTACTATAATTAAATGGTTAAAATGAAGGTTTTTAACCTTAGCTCTGTAGGCCGTCCAGGAAATTAAGTTATTCAACTAGGCCTAGTAACTAGGCTAGTACCGTCGGACTGATGCCAGCCTAGCCGTGTTAGTATGGCTGCCGTTGGTGATGGCTGACCGCCCTTGTACGGCAATCCCAATGTCAACCCGTACTGAGGGATGTCTAATGTTAGGTCTATGAGTGAGAGTAGCAGTCAGATACAGTGATAGTACACATAGTGAGATAAACATCTCACTCAGTTAGTCAGTATGCCCTTCATGCTACACACTACTTGCAATACAGACTAACAGAGTGAGACAAACTTCCATTGGGATTTTCATTTTGACCTATCATACAACCAACACTTGCAAATGGCAAAAGCATTAAAAATAGTACTGACGAGCTACCAATTTCATGATAATAATATTGTAAACTTAGTAATAACATTTTTATCTCCAAATGTACAACAAAAAAGAAAGAAATTAAATTATTTTCGGAGCTAATCGTTTACCTTGACAACTTTAGGGTAGTGTGAATGTAAAGCTTCATATCAAAAACCTGTTTGTTTGTGTCGAATACTGGGTGTTAGAAATGTATAATTATGCATCTGCGCTAACTCAAAGTACATATACTTACAATAAGTTAATTCACCTTAACAAAGAAATACTAAATTAAGATAGATTAAAATTTCTTTCAATGTGGTAAATATCTGCAGAAAAAATTATCATTTCTGTCAAATTTGATCTATTTTTATACTAGTTTCAGTACCTGAAATGATCTTCATCTACTTCAAAGTCTATAAACAAAACCATGTTTATAATTATGTATGTATATACATACATTACACACATGTCCATTACATAGGCATTATAATTTGAACCATCAGTAATTATATTCACTCATTATCTTCAGTAATTATATTCAGTCGTATTCAAGATATATGTGAAGATCTCATAATATATTTCTTGCAGAGATTAGGCCATCCTTTACAAAAAATTGTTGCCTTCTTACCGATGCATATTTTAAAAACAAGATGGGTTACTCCACACAAACAATTTTTCAAGCCTGTCCTTTTCTGCAAAAAACAGATATGATTGCCGAAATACATACTTATTTAAACTAAAATACATTTATCTTTAAAACAATCATGCACAACAAACATACTATATTGAGGCTTTTACTTGTTATCCCTTGTTGGTTTCATGCCAAGTAATACTAAATGTTTGTTTTAATAACAGAGGTTACAACTTTTTCATTTTTTATTTAAAAGTTTGTTGTAATTCTCAATGCAGGCAACAACTTTGAAAACTTGTTATTATTGTGCAGTATAGTTAATGAAACTACACACCATCAGCTTTATTCAAATTAAAAATGCCTTTGCAAACACACACACCAATTGGCAGTCTCTAAATTACATATTGTATGCCTATCATTAAACTTATTTCATGGCACTCCAAGTGTGGGTTAATAAGAAGCAGTAATTAGCATGTCAGTGAAATCTATACATTTCAGATATAAATTAGGCCCTAGTTATTTGATATAGTAAGGCCTAGCATCCAATATGGAACAATATGAAGATTAACCTTCCTAAATTTTACTGTTTAACAAATAATGCAGAAATTCAAAAAAATAATGGGCTAATATTAATATATTAAAAGGTATAAAAATATTTGTGAAATTGTAAATGAAATCAAAACACGTATAGCATTATGTTTTAATAGCTATTGCTTAACAGCTGATTTGCATAGGGGTTGTTTTATTGGATCAATTGTTTTGAAGTTGATTTGATAGACCTACCATAAAAAGAAAAATAATTTGGAAACATATAGGCTGAGGCCGATGTCATAAAAACATAGAAATTAAAAACAAAGTATCAAAGCCTATATCCGCTTGTTATCAAAAATCATTCTGTCACCATTGACACTCTTTTGGCATCTTGACCAGAAAAATTTGGTGCCATATAGAAACAAAGTTACCCTTAACATGTATATCTTTATAGTCTTCAATATATCAAAATGATATTAATCAGGGAGTTGCCATTTTCTAATGGCAACTGCCTGTATAAATGAACTATTGTTTTATATGAAGTGTAAATTATTCAATTACAACATATCTGTTTCAATAGCTGTATGCCTATCTCAGTTTTTTATAAGAAGTTAAACTTACGATACTAAAATGATTGTATATACTGAATTAATCTATTGCTGAAATGTGCAATATTAATTAGAAATTTTCTGATTTAAGTGCTGCTCATCTGTCAATGTGTCAAATACTTTTGATATTTGTTCTTGAACATCTTTTTGAAAAGACCTATGAAATAGCTGTTAATGTTGAATGTAAAACACTAAAATAAATTTAAGAGTTGGCTTTATGGCAACCCATTAACAGTTTCAGCTTTAAAGTACTGTATCTATACTTTGCAAAGACAGCTAGGCTTAATAAAAGTCATTGGATATATCATGAAAACAAAAATTTAAACATGTCAAATATGTGTTAATAATATTTTTATACAATGAAAAAGAAAAACATTGCTCTGAGTTGTATTTACAAGGTGCCTGACAGTAGCTTGCATATGGCCATCACATTAAAAGTTAAATTGTAACAAATGTTGTCAACTTGTCATTGCATTCTGAGGTAATTATTCCTAATAGCAAATTTATTCAGAACTACTGTATGCACTCTTTATCAGTAATTGTAAAGGCAAAATACTTCACAAATGATTCATGAAGTGCACTAAATTGTGGTGTTTCTCATACTGTTATACATAAATCATTCAACTTTGTAGAGTGAATATGATGAAAGTATAGTAACTGCAGTATTACTTTAATGTCATTGTTTTTCCTTATTATTTCAAATCTATTTTTTTTTTTTTTTTTTTTTAAATTACTTTAAAAAACATGATACCAAAAATTGTGTTTAGACAGGGACAGGGTGGCACTAAGCAGTTAGCGTTGTAGGGTAAATCTAGTTAACTCTAGTTAACTTCAGGAGAAAATTTATGATCGGTGTAATCTAACATGAACAATGTTTGTGAGTGCTCATTCCCCTTTCATAATTTAATTGGGATACCTTTCAAGAATTTTCTTTAGTGATTCTGAAATGTGACCCTAATAGTAACAGTTTTTTTATATTTTCTTAAATTATTTTTTTAATTGAATTATTCCACTTAAGACCAGAGTTGTCATTTTTGTCTAAATTGACATTTAACCTAGTAGGCCTGCTACCCCCACCCATGGTGGAAACATCCCCTTTAGTTTAAATTTGAGTATGTCTAATGTTGTACTTATTTTTTTATATTTTTTTTGGCCTTTGGCCTACCTTAAAATTTGTTAGGACCAGCTGTAGAGATTTCGAGATTTGGCCAAAAATTGATTCAAATGTTCGCCAGAGCCCATGTATACTGAGTATAAACAGATATATTCTGTGGTGAAATCATGCCAATGTCTAAAGTTATGCCAATCTAATTTTTGATTATCTCGCAGAGCTGGAACAATGCAAGTGGTAGGCCTAAAGTTGGTGACAAAATGATTCGACGTTAATTTATGACTTTTGTTCTTAATGGTTCCCGTTCTCTAATAAAATATATAAAAAAAACAATCTTTAAAAGAAAATTGGCTGCTTTTTATGTATCTACAACGCCATTTAATCTGAACGGAAATACTAAAACAGCAAGTTTCATGGAATTAAATATATTTAAAAAACTCGCTCTCTATCGTAACTTGTCGTTTTCTAACGCCCGGCCCGGCTATCACTCAGTCACTCGGTCAGTCACTCGTCATGCACACTGCATAGTGCACTGTCCACCGGCCTCGCATAGTTGACCATGCTGGAACAAATATGGCATCCATAAATGCATCATGCTTTTTTTGTACAGAAGTCTCGGCTCTCGGCCTTCAACCTATTTGAAATATAGGACTAATGACGTCACGCTCTCTGGTACAATCATAGAGCTATTAACTGATGGTACAACATTAACAGATAAAGCAGGGAAGTGCCATTTTAGAGGAAGTGATGTTTTGTGTGGCACGTGTGCCATGATGCATTAGTGCTAGAGCTTTGCAATCGTTACATGGAAGGGGTTTTCAACAAACCGTAGGAACAATATTAAAGTGTGCAGGGGGAAAGAGGGGGATGGGGAAGTGGTAGGCCTAAATAATGAAAAGACGTCAAACTAATACAGAAGAAGTATCTGCAATTGCAAACAATAAAACTAGACGTTTGGCATTGCCCCGCGTTCGAGATTTCCCTACTTGTCCTGAATGACCTCGAATTTCGTTCACTACGCCGACTACGCAATTTTATCCACCAGCCCACCATTAGCAAACTTCAAAAACATTGTTACGATAAGCCTCACAGTCAGGGCCCACAATTGTTAACTTAACTCAATTTTCACTATACTTCATACACTACGCTTTGATTGTGTAGTTTAAAATAAGTATTAAGTTGAGTTTATTTCGACAAATCAGCATCATAAAATTTAAAAAAAGTCAATCCCCAAAATCGAGTTAATGAGGCATTTCACATCTTTCTCTTCAAGATGAGCCCGCCCACCTGGTCATTTTTGATGAGTTGTGATTTCATTTTGGAATAGGTGCCTCAACTTCTGCAGTCCGTAAAAGCAAATCTGTTCTGAGCAGGTTGGTTGTTATGGAAGCCAGGGATTGATATTGTGTTAATCTTGGAAAAATAACAACTTGAAATATATTTTTTGCTTCTTTTTAGGGTAATTTGGCCATTAAAGAGAATACATTGATTAGTAAAAAACTTGAAATAGGTTAAAATTGGCATGCTCCTGACTGTTTTGGCAGGTTTTCAAACTAAAGTAAGGTTTGTTCTGAAAGGTTATAAGATGCCCCACATTTTGATATCAAAAACAATTTGTTGCAAAAACGTTTAGAGGGTTTCAAAGCAGATCCAAAAGTGTGAATTTGTAATGTTTTTCATCATTTCGGAGGAGTCTACAGTAGGGTGGGCCTATAGTGTTACTTCACAGAAGTGGACGTATATTGTACTTTAAATGGTGATTTCTAGCTGAAAAGCTCTAATTTTGGGAACGTTTAGCCATAACATTAGAGCCTAACTTCGGCCTAAGACGGATTTCATTCCAATTTGGAGTTCAAACTGCGTCGTTTAGCAGTAGGCCTAAAGACGTTTTTTTTTTTTCATCCCGTGCACGCTTCCGAATTTTTGATTTATTATTTTTGAGTCTAGGTTTAATTCCGTAAACTGTTTCGGGGATATCACTCTCATATTCTTCAATTAATTTACATAATGATTTATCCAGATCATGGATTATAAATTTCCTTTAAAATCCTGAGTTCATCATGGTTATACATTTAGCCTATCTTTTTCACTGAGTGAAAAAGGGAGGAGAGGATCGAGGGAGGGAGGAGAGGGAGGGAGGGAGGAGAGGATCGGGGAGGGAGGATGGGGAGAGAGGATCGAGGGAGGAGAGGGAGGAGAGGATGGGGAGGAGATGATGATGGGGAGGAGAGGATGGGGAGGAGGAGGAGGAGGATCGGGGAGGAGAGGATCGGGGAGGAGGATGGGGAGGAGAGGATGGGGAGGAGAGGATCGGGGAGGAGAGGATCGGGGAGGAGAGGATCGAGGGAGGGAGGATGGGGAGGAGAGGATCGAGGGAGGAGAGGATCGAGGGAGGAGAGGATCGAGGGAGGAGAGGATCGAGGGAGGAGATGATCGAGGGAGGAGAGGATCGAGGGAGGAGAGGATCGAGGGAGGAGAGGATCAAGGAGGAGAGGATCGAGGGAGGAGAGGATCGAGGGAGGATCGTTTCAGGGGAGGATCGTTTCAGGGGGAGGATCGTTTCAGTAAAATTATGTGATGAGAACCCAAATGTCACAAGATCCCTGTCTGTTTGTACATTCATGGGGGCTGCCATTCTAAATTGCAGCTCTCTGGTACATATGCATATAATACTGCCTTGTGGGTAAAGTGTCAGTGGTATAGGGCAAAATGTTACAACGATACAGGAAACTTCGTTTTTTTTCAACGTACTGTACTTGTCAGAAAAAAAAATGAAAGTGAAATATTAGTAAGATATTACTACAACAGTAGTCACAAAACGAAAATTACAATCATAGAAACCAGAACCAAAAAGTGTTGTGGTTCTGATGCTTTTTTCATATGCTGATTGATTTGTAAGCTTTGTATTAACTGTCATGTCATTGCATATCATGAATATTTGTTCCATGATATTCATTCATAAGCCACACCCACCATGCACATCAACTAGAGTAGCATTTGCAGTTCCGGATTGCATTCTTGTGAAAGTCACTCCTATTCTGTATACGCTATCAAATACATTTGCATACGATCAATACTGTTTCAAATCAATATCAATTTAGTATATCATCGTGTATTTTCAGTATATCATGATGAATATATAGTATATCATGATATTTAGTATATATCATCATAAATAAATATTTACATGTAGTATATAATCGTGTATTTTCAGTATATCATGATGAATATTTAAAATATCATGATTAATATTTAGTACATCATGATTAATATTTAGTACATCATGATATTTAGTATATCATAGCCACTGAATGGCTATTGTGATTAAGTTATGAGTGTTTTGTACAGCACAATGCATTCAGGTACGTGAATTAATGTGTGGTGATATCAAAATATAAACAAATCATAAAGAAACTCCAAAAGAATGACATGCACATCAATTACATGTAAACTGAATTGCTTTAATGTTTTTTGAATATGAAAGTTTCAAGCAAAAGGAATGATAACTTCATCAGCCATACAATGTTTATAATCACAGTACCACATCTGACATCAATGTTTCATTCTTAAGTGTTCATGTTTACGAGCTCTTTTATTATATACACACATACATACATACACACACACGCCATCATGACCGCATTGGTTCCTGATGCTATCGCATCAGAACCAAGAAGGGGAAGCAAGTCCTGACTCGAACCCACAACTCTTGGTTTGAAAAATAACTGAAACTGTCGCCCAAAGTTGACGATAAGATTTGATGACAATAAGGGTGATTTCATTTAATGATATATTGTGAAATAAGAGCCAACCGCGAATCCTGCAGCAATTCGAACGGATTTATACCGTCCTGTAACTGTATAACAAATGTGTTCTCAAGAAGGAACTTCAGCAAAATTTAACAAAATCTGATAACTTTTCTGGGCATCTATAACACTATAATGGTCCACAGGGATCTGGTGATCTTGGCCTATACACAGTGGCGTAACGCGGGGATATTAGCACCCTTAAGGTCGTACTTAAGACCCAATTTTGTGTACAAATAGCATGCAAAACACGGATATATAGGTCAAAATAAATGTAAAACAGGGAGGGGGGGGGAGCTTTCCACTTTTTTGCAATGCAAGAATAAAAAATAATGTGCAAAATAAAGATGATGTTAAAGAAAATATCATTGAAAGAAAATCAAGGTCGTAGCATATAGCAGGGAAATGCCTACCATGCATGTGTTATAGAGGGGCGAAAATTAAAGGAAATTTCACGAAAATGGAGGAAATCTTCCAAATATTGAAGGAGACTTCACGAACTTGGTGAAGTAGATTTCCCTCAAATTTAAGATTTCCCGATAAGAAGCAACGTTTGATGGAAACTTAATTTATCAGTTGTTCCGCTTGTAACAGGGAAATGTTTGGATATTCTTGCCCATTGAGAGGTGACCCTTCGTATGCTTTTTCCCATCGGGCGAGAAGGAAAAGGCCTATTTGAAAATTATTGGGGCCTTGTCCTTAGCGCCGAGGGCCTTGAACTAAGCTTGGAAGTGTGGCCTATATTATGGGGTTTAATAGGAATGTGATGGCACATCTTCTTTTGATCATTTACTTGATCAGTTCCCCCCTCCCCACTTTAAAATTTCCTCAGCAATCCCTGATGACATTGGCCCCAAAAACCAGCCCTCACTTATCAGTAATTATACCCCTTACTCATTTGGTTTTTGTTTTCATTTGTGATTTTTGCTCATTTTCTGTATTCTTTCTTTCAGTCTTTTGACAACAGGTCTACATTCAAAAGAAGATATATTGCAGACTATGGCCCCCATCAAACAATAAGGGCTCAATTAAAAATCCAAACACAATACATATTTAAACCAGGAATTTCCTTCAAAAATTAAGCCCCTGCCCAATGATTTACATATCCAATCTAAGACTATAGGGCCCTATGAAAATAATCGTGGTCCAATTGAGGGACCTTCCCACTCAATGAAAAGCCACAACGCAATCATTTTTAGACTAGGATCCTCTTTAAAAAAATAAAGGGGCCTACCCGATGAAAACTAAACACGTCAAATCCCTATACAAGAGCTGGATTGGTCCATCGCAATAAGAAGGGCCTCTACGTACAGAACAATGTTGATTTCTTCCACCCTATGTGTGATATTAAGTGACCTTAGGTCGGGAGTCGGCAGTTAATCAAAAACAAATCCTCGTCATGACCCTGCCCAAAAGTAACAAGAAAGTAATCTATGGAGTTGTTGACCTCATCAACTTAAGCGTACAGCATAGTGGGGGAAATAGCTAATAACATAACTATGGGCGGAAATGGTTAAAAGGGTCACTAGCTCTGTGACCTTTGACCCCAAAGTTTATGGGGCACAAGTTCATGTACCATGTGATACAAACATAAGATTGGTATAGGTCTTGCACTTTCAGAATTTAAAGTGGCACAACAATTGTACAAATTAGTACATAATTGCCCCTTAAAATCACATATTTGACCTCTAACCTCTGACCCTTGACCCCAATCACTGAAAAAAAAACTTTTGAAATTGTTCACATTTATTGTACCCTACAGTATGACACCATTCAATTTAATGTTCATGTCACACTTACCTTTTCATAACAATACGGGTAAATGACCCCAGAGTCTACGGGACACAAATTCATTTACCAATGTATCATGGTACTACAAAAGGTTGGTATAGGTCTTGCCCTTTTTTTTTTTAAATGCTGCAAAATTCTGCATTAAAAGCACGTATATTATGACCTTTGACCCATGACCTCCAATTATTTTTTATTCTTAGAATGTTAAACCCTACCCACCTATGTAATTTGTAAAGGTAACCAAGTAGTTTATCACCAAAAACTTGTTTCATTTGACCTGTGACCTTTGTACCTCAACATCTTGGAGACATAATTACCCCATAAAATCGCTCATTTGGTCTTTGACCCTAATCATTAAAGCAACTAATTTTTTTGCATTTATCTTACCCTACTATATGACATCGACCACCCTCAGTTCACTCTTATTATTTTATTTTTTATTTTTGTTAGAATGTTAAACCCTACCCATCTATGCAATTTGTAAAGATATAATTCCTTCAGAAAAGATACAGTCATCACCAAAAACTTGTCCCATTTGACCTGGGACCTTTGTATCCCAAGACCTTGGAGCCAACATTTCGGGCCATGGGTACCTGTCCACCAATTTTGCTTCAATTTTGATTACGTAGGACTACACATAAAAGCAAGAACGAGCTCCTTTAATTCTTTAAATTTTTTGTCACAAACATTTCCGTAAGGGTTAATTTTACAACAACAATATACCCCCCCCACCCTCCAAAAAAAAAAAAAAAGAACATATTCATTATTCTTTCTTCCTCCCCTCCATCCCCCCTCTCTTTTTTTTTTTTTTTTAGGGAGTACATATGATGTACTAATTTGTACAATTTTTGTACCACTTTAAATTCCGAAAGTGCAAGACTTATATGTTGTACCATGATACCTTGGTATATAAATTTGTGTCCCATAGACTCTGGGATCAAAAGGTCACAAAGCTATTGCCTTCTTTTCACCATTTTGCTCTATAATTATGAAATGGGAAGTGTGATGTGAACATGAATGGTGTCGTAACAGTAGGGTGTGAATATGTTGTCAACGTTTAGCGATTAATCGCTAAATTGTTCATAACTCTGAAAAACGTTTGGTAAAACTTTCAAATGATTAATCGCGAAAATATTATATGGGTGGCCTAGTGTACAGTAACAATAAGCAACACTGAAAATAATTGTAAAATACTCAAAAAATCACATAAAAGATTTGAGCTATAAACTGAAAACAAACCCCTCTATGCTTAAAATGCATGAAAAAGGCATAAATTAGACAGTAAATACTGTCAAGGTTCACATGCCCATGCAAATTGACACCCATATCATATGACCCTGCCAATTATAAAAACTAAGCACTAAGTCCCACATGGCATCCCATGTCCCACATGGCATCCCACCCCAAGTCCCACATGACATCCCATCCCATGTCCCACATGGTATTCCACCATATCTCCCACATGGCATCCCACCCCATGTCCCACATGACATCCCATGTCCCATGTGGCATTCCATCATATGTCCCACAGGGCATCCCATCCTATGATCCACATGGCATTCCACCCTATGCCCCACATGGATCACATCCCATGTCCCAAATGACATCCCACCTCATGTCCCACATGACATCCCATGCCTTGTCCCACATGGCATTCCACCATATGTCCCACATGGCATCCCATGCCACATGGATTCCATCCTACATGTACTGTATGTCCCACATTAATCCAACCATATGTACCACATGACATCCCTCCATATGTCCCACATGGCATCCCTCTGTGTCCCACATCAGTGGCTTTCCACCTGATGTCCCACATGGCATCCCACCTTGCCCCACCATATGTTCCACATGGTATCCCACCCAATGTCCCAATGACATCCTACTTTATGTCCAACATGGCATCAAGCCTCCTACCCAATGTCCCACATAGCCTCCTACGCTATGTCACACATGGCATCCTGTCACATATGGCATCCCAACCTACAGTATGTCACACTCTGTGTTACTGGTGGCATCCCACGTCCCACATGGCATTCTACCCTGTTCCACATGGCATCCCACCCCATGTCTCACATGGCATCCCACCCCATATCCCACATGACATCCCATACAAGGCTCCAAAGAAGTCTCATCCTAGCTATCAGTCCCTGATTGAGCATACTATGTATGAAAGTGTCAGGTCATATAATAACTTACATGCAAATGACTTGTTGAAATGGGGTGGGACCCCATGTCCCACATGACATCCCATGTCCCACATGACATTCCATCCCATGGCATTTCACCCTATATCCTGCATGGCATTCCACCCTATGTTCTGCATGGCATTCCACCCTATGTCCTGCATGGCATTCCACCCTATGTCCTGCATGGCATTCCACCCTGTTCCACATGGCATTCCACCCCATGCCCCACATGGCATTCCACCCCATGCCCCACATGGCATCCCACCCCATGTCCCACATGGCATCCCACCCCATGTCCCACATGGCATCCCATGTCCCACATGGCATCCCACCCCATGTCCCACATGGCATCCCACCCATGTCCCACATGGCATCCCACCCTATGCACCCTATGTCCCACATGACGTCCCATAGGCTCCATAAGAAGTCTCATCCTAGCTATCACAGTCGCCTGATTAGGCATACTATGTATGAAATATGCAAATGAACTGTTGAATAAGAAAAAAAGGTGGAGTCAAATAATTATGCCTGATATAGCCCTTGGTGTATACCACATGGTATATATTATATCATATGGCGCCCATCCATGTCCCACATGGCATATATCCCTATGTCCATATGCAATTACATCCTGTCACACTCCCTGACTAAGCATACTAAATATGTCTGGTCAGTTCATATACTGTAGCAACTTTATGCAAATTACCACAATAATAAAGGCAGAGTTTAATAATTGTGCCTGATACAACTGTTGGTGCCCAAATATTTTGAAGAATTTCAAGGATTCTAAATCTCAAGTGCTACAAGAGAGACTTGAGGATCTCTGAAAAATATTTGAAAATTATATTATTTTAGTTATCTTCTAAGAAAATATCAAATGTTTTGTAGACTTTTTAAGCTAACTAGTCCTCAATCCTGTCTTAAGTGTCTCTGAAAAACTAAGATTTTGTAAGAAAATTCTAACCTTCCATCAGGAAATCTGAAGAAACTTTAACTTTTTCTAAGGAACTCTGAAGAAACTTTAACATTTTCTGAGGGATTCTGAAAAAACTGTAACATTTCTGTGGAAATCTCAGGAAAAATCTGTGAAAGGTCGTAATCGCCATTACATAGGTACGCATTATGCATCACATGCAAACCAAAAATGGCATCTCATGTCCCTTATGGCATCCCACCCCATATCCCACATGACATCCCATCCCAACCCTTGTCCCACATGGCATTCCCTCATATGTCCCACAGGGCATCCCATCCTATGACCCACATGGTATTCCACCCTATGTCCCACATCCCATGTCCCACCTCATGTCCTAAATGACATCCCATCCCAAGCCTTGTCCCACATGGCAT
Organism: Chiridota heheva; assembly: GCA_020152595.1. NCBI lineage: Eukaryota > Metazoa > Echinodermata > Holothuroidea > Apodida > Chiridotidae > Chiridota > Chiridota heheva. Next base: position 238,350 of record JAIGNY010000154.1, read on the forward strand.
TCCACTATGTCTCCCACATGGCATCCCACCCCATGTCCCACATGACATCCCATAGGCTCCATAAGAAGTCTCATCCTAGCTATCACAGTCCCTGATTGAACATACTATGTATGAAAGTATCAGTTCATATAACTTATATGCAAATGAGTTGTTAAATAAGAAACAAAAAGGAGAAGTCAAATAATTATGCCTGATATATCCCTTGGTGTATGCCACATGGCATATATTATATCACATGGCCCCCATCCATGTCCCACATGGCATCCCTCCACATGTCCATATGCATTCACATGTCACACTCCCTGACTAGGCATACTAAATATAAAAGTCTGGCCAGCTCATATACAGTAGCAACTTTAGGTAAATTACCCCAAAAATAAAGGCAGAGTTTAATAATCATGCCAGATACAACTGTTGGTGCCCCAATATTTTAAGGATTTTAAATCTCAAGAGCAGAAAGATAGACGCTTGAGGATCTCTGAAGAATATTGGAAAATTATATATCATTTTACAGTTATCTTCTAAGGAAATAGCAAATATTTCGTAAACTTTTTAAGGAAACTAGTCTTCAATCCTGTCTTAAGTGTCTCTAAAAAACTTTGACATTTTTTAGGCAAATTCTTACCTTTCATAAGATATCTAAAGAAACTTTAACATTTTCTGAGGAATTCCCAAAATTTTTCTAACATTTCTGAGGAAATCTCATGAAAAAAACTGTGGAAGGCCAGACGGATGAAATCGCCATTACATAGGTTCGCATTATGCTTCGCATGCGAACCAAAAATCAAGCAAATTCCTTTTCTTGATTATCAATTAGATCTTTCCACGGCGTGTTGATTGCCAGAACTAAATTCAACTTGTTACATTTAAAATTATTGGCGCACTTTAAGAACTAAAAATTGATTTACAGCAGGGAAGTGACATTTTACAGGCCTTGGCCAATACTGTACTGGGGTACGGTGGATGTACAAAAATCATTTTGTGACAGCAGATGTAACTTCAGACTGCCAGAAATCGGCAACATTTCTTGTTAAATATTTTATTTCTATGCAAAATTTGAATGTCATCCAAACCCAAAATCTTTATTTTTAATTAGTTTTATGAGCCTTAAAGGGTAATTTTAAGACAATAAATTTGGTGAGATTTGGTGAGATTCTTGGCCTTTTTTTGGTCCAAAAATACATGGTATGTTTGTGTGTGTGTGAACTGTACTAGTTCCACATGATTTTTTTTGTTTTTTTACTGAGAATTGGGTGAAGCTTGGTTGCAATTAATCGCTAAACGCTCGCAAATTTTGGCAATGATAACACTTAGTAAATTAATCCCAAATCAACAGCTACAGCGTGTGATAAATGTAAACAAATTCCAGAGGTTATTCCAGTGATTAGAGTTAAGGGTCAGAGGTCAAATATGTAATTCTAGGGGTAATTATGTACTAATTTGTACATTTTTGCGCTATTTTTAACTCAGAAAGTACGAGACCTATGCCAACCCTATGTTAAACCATGACGCATAACTTGGTACATGAATTTGTTTCCCCATAGACTGGGGCAGACACCTAGCTTTGCTGTTTTACAGGGGCGGTCCGTCCTGCCCCTCGGTGGGTCTGCCCTGCCCCTCTGGGGTCCGCCCTGCCCCTCATGAGAATGTTTAGATCTTTTTGTTTTAAACTTAATAATCTTAATTACCCTCATAAATAAAATACCTTACATGGATACAGCACACAGAATGATAGCATAGTAAGCAATAGTCCTGTTTGGCTCATAATTGGTCCTGATCAATCAGAATAGTTTCATTCTGAGGTATAGCTAAAATCCCAGAGCTTCTTCACCATGGGATTGAGCCTTAAGGGGGCCACTGGACTCCATGCCAAAACGATGCAGCGATTTGCGCGCAGTCTGTGGGGTAAAAAGTCAAAGGTCTGTTTGTACTCCCATGGGCAGTGCAATCCATCAAGATGTCTTAAAAAAAATAGGAAAGCCTGTCTCAACATCTGGTTATACTCAAGCTCGCATGGGCAGTGTAATCCATCAAAAGTCACAGAGCTATAGTGACCCTGTTAGCTATTTCCCCCTAAACTGTATGCTTAAGGTGATGAGATCAGCAACTCCATGGTTTGCTTTCTTGTTTCGTTTTGTTTTTTGCTGTGAGATCCCCTGGAGTCAGAGGCCCCGCTCCGCGGTGGAGAGCCTCACAACGTTACGCTACTGCCGCGCGCTATTCTCGAAGTCGGACATCAGGGAATGTTGTGGTGCACGGCGACATAACAATGCTTTTTCGACGATCTCAAACTTCAGTCAAAGGGGAAAACAAACAGTCAGTTATCATTGCAGTCAATGGGAGAAAAACATATTTTTTGTCATTTTTCAACAAATGCTGGACAGTATTGATTTTTCTTCAAATATGATGTGTATTAGACAATAGCTTCCAACATATATGAGTACCATTAACTTTCGCTGACTGGCGGAGGCGACACAAGTATTCATAAAAAAAATACCCCATTGGCTGTAATGATAAAATATCCCCTCCAACTTGGCAAAACCGTACTGAGATGGTACAGTTACGTCGACTCCGACCTCGAGAATACACACATCCCTGATCTTGGCCGACGACGAGTGAACACACAATTACAATGACGGGGTCGTCGCCTGCGTATTCGGTTATGATAGTAACAATGCTATCACCAAACGCTTAATACGACTCGGACGAGAACACAGGTACGACGTACGGACAGACATAACATCGACAACCAAGTCAATGTCCACGGCCTTTGATACCAGTTGTGGTGCACTGGCGTGTCTACCCAACACAGGCTTGAACCCAGGGCCTCGTGGTCTGTAGACAGGTATGATAACCGCTACACCAGTAGGTAGATGATCTTGGTCTCATGATCAGTTTAGTTTATAATACTAGGCTAGGCCAAGGAAGTCTCTGCTTTGTCACGTAACGGTCGTGCAATATTGCATACAATACGGACACGTACACCTGCAGTAAACGGCGTCCAAACACCATTGTCATTGACAGTCGCTCTTCAGATTATTCTAATATGTGGACCCAGATTGTGGGTTTGCCCCCGTGGCCCTGCTCTGTGACTTAGGAGAGGCGTTATATAGGCATTTCGAAATGATATAGGCCCCCTGTCGTATTTCTGAATCTGAATCTGAAACGGTTAAGTCGGCAAAAATCCTTCAAGAGGACATGAACGCCAACCGAGCGTAAAAAGTATGAGTAAAAAATAATATAAAAAAAACTAGTTAGCAATACAGGTGTTAGTAAGTTTAGCTTTGAAACAATTGAGACTTAGTGCATGAACAATGTCTGACGGTAAAGCATTCCAATCCTTTAGTGTGTGAGGGAAGAAAGAGTGTTTATATACATTCTTTTTAGCATAGGGAACCTGGAAATTAAGGTCATGATTATTTCTTGTATTAGTTCTAACGGTGGGGATAAGTTCATCTTTATTGATGGCGACAAGATTGTTATTGATTTTATATAGCATATGTAGCCGGGTGTTGTATCGTCTTGTTTTAAGCAGGGGCCAATCTAATTTATAAAGCATGTTTTTTACACTAGATTTATAAGAGTAGTCTGCCATACAGAACCTGGCTGCTCTCCTTTGAATAGAGGATTCAATATACGAATATTTCGTACGAATAACTAAGATGGAAATGAGAAAGCAGACTAGCCTAGTAGTTCTAATCAGTAATAATTACTGTACTTACAGAAGTCTGATGTTTGTGAGTCTGCACTTTGACAATCCTGGATCAGCAAGCTTGCAGGAAATATTATCAAAGTACACTTGCAATGCAGTATATACGGTACGCGTAAAGCACACTTTTTTACATTTAGGCTTAGGCCCTAGTTTGGATTAATTTTTTACAGTATTCATAAATGTATCACCCAAGTTCAAGTACGCCGTATGTCACATGGAATGGCCGTACAGTTATACGCACTTTTATGTATATACAAGTTATACATTCACTTGGTACGGTAGCCTGTAATTTCCATCCTTACTTCGATCAAGAATGGTTTGTCTTGTTTGCCGCCGACGACGACGAGTGAACACACCCCGTCATCGCCTGCGTATTCGGTAATGGTTATGATAGTACGACCCGGACGAGAACACAGGTACGACGTACGGACAGACATAACATCGACAACCAAGTCAATGTCCACGGCTGGTAACCAGTTGTGGTGCACTGGCGTGTCTACCCAATCCAGGCTTCTCGTGGTCTGTAGACATGTATGATAACCGCTACACCACAGTAGGTAGATGTCATTGTCATGTTTGAAATTTGATGATGGAGATAAAGATATCATCAAGGGGCCCAGAGCATGCAGGGCAGTGGCGTAGCTAAATGGTGGTGGAGTGAGGGGTGTATAGGGATGATTTTTTTCCTACTGGTCGGATATATACATTTTAAAAAGTCGGAAAATTCAGAATTTTTGATAATTTTGGTAATCCTGATGAAAGCGATCTTTTTTTAATTCAGTTATACAACTGAAAAAGGATCACAAAATTTCCGAAAACCAAATTTTTAACTTGGGCCTATTTAGCAATTGAGAGTTGAGAAATTTCCGACATATTTCTCAAAATATCCGAATGTTTCCTCAAAATATCTTACTGTTTGATGTACATATCCGAATTTTCCCTCAAAATATTATAATTTTGTTCTCAAAAATAAAATAAAAAACCAGAAATTGTTCTCAAAATATCTGAATGTTTCCTCAAGATATCCTATTGTTTTCTCAAAATATCCGACTGTTCCCTCAAAATTTCCTAATTTTTCCTCAAAATCATGATCCAAATTTTCCCTCAAAATATTTGCAGGTTTTTCTCAACGTATTAACAGTTTTTTTTCCCCGCAAAATATCCGATTTCTTCCTAAAAATGTCTTCTTTTTTTCTTTGGGGTGGGGATGAGGGAGTTGGATTTGGAATTTTGATGGTCCTCCCCCCTCACTGCAAAAAAAAGTCTAGCTACGCCACTGATGCAGGGTGTAACTTATGACTTATGGAACGCCAAAAGGATAATCTTCGCAAAACATATATGTTCGCCAACAAATATGGTCGCGAAATATATACGTTCCTAAAACCGTATGCTCGGAAAAACGTCTGCTCGGAAACAACTATATTCGGAAACTAAATGTTCGAATCAATATCTTCGCAAGTCTAGAGATATGTTCCCAATTTTTAAGCTCGCAAAAGAACTGCATTTACAACAAAAGTCTTCGCAAGAGATATGTTCGCAATTTGCGACGAACATATTTGGTCCTTTTGGCGCGCATCATGCTCGGCTGAAGGCTCGCCAAACGTTCGTCGCAATGTATTTCGCAAAGTAGTTGGCAAACATTGGCATATGCATAAGTATAAAATGATTAATTTATTATGAAGGCGTGGCCTACTGGGATTATTTTCCTATTCAAAGACACTTTACTTTAAACAGATCAGTTTATACTTATTGAACCTTGTGGTTATTTTTACAACTGACCGGCTGATCATTGCTAGTCAGGTACTAAAGATTGAACCAATGTAATTTCAAATATTTTGTTTATCCAAGGAACTTCATAAAAGATATAAAAACATCAGGTATTTTCCGAGCTGCATTGCATAATAGCTTTCATTTTTGCGCTCATCACAATACTCTTGCAAGCTAGTGAAAAGTCGGCTTGTGGCTGATCGTCGGGGAACGCACCCTAAGTCTATGATTTATAAAGTTACATTTAAATGAAAAATTAAAAAGCACTCGGCCGAAATTTAACTACTTTTAAGTCTCCAGAATATTCAGAACTAACAGCAGTTAGTCACGCCTCATCTTGAGTATGCTATTCATACTTAAAGCCCTTTTTATCAGAAGGATAAGTTCATTTTGGAGCAGGTTCTGCGAAGAAACTTATTCCTGGAGGAAGGAATCTTATAAATCTAGGTTGCGAATTCTTGGTTTGAGCACGCTTGAGTTGAGAAGAGTACGTGGCGATATGATTGAGGTTTTTAAGTTTCTATTTGGTAGTAATGTTTTTACTTCCTGCAATTTCTCGCATGTTTTAGCTAATCCTCGTGTGACACGTGATAACAGGTTGAAGTTGACCAAAGAATTCTTACAGATAGATATTCGGCGTTTTAGCTTTTCGCAAAGTTGTTAATGAGTGAATTGGTTTGCCTAGCTCCAACTCTGTTCGCAATGTCAAAGTCCACATTGATAAGTTCTTTACTAGTTGTAGTCTTCGATTTTGTTTTGTATGAAATATTTTGTTATGGTGGTGTGTGTTAGTTTGGGCTTTTTATGGTGGATTTACCCTTCTTAGCCCGTCATGCTGTTATGTTATTCCATATACATGATTTTGATCACATGATGGCAGGCACGTAGCCTAGGGATTCCCCCTCCCTTTCCTCGTTCCTGAATGTCGTTTTGGGGGTCGGCTTGGTCTGTTTAAATACAGTCCGGCAGCATGCCTATTAATGGGAACATTTTGCTACATGGAAGCCGCCATTTTGTGATATTTCCAATGATTCTTTGCTATCCTAACGTTAAAGCCTTATACAATGTTACACTTTTTAAATTTGAAATACGTCTGGGAAAAATGTCTTTGAGAGGGGAAAATGAAAATACCTTCATTACTGTCATGGCTAAAACTTTTCTACTCCCATTTAATATGTTCACTATGCCATTTTCGAAATATTTGAAATAACAGACAATAAAACTAAGCTTTTAGGCGCGAAACAGCCAATTTGAAAATTAAAATGTTTTTCAAATCAATGATTTTTAATATTTAATGTACATAATTGATCAACTTCGCCATTTTATCGCAACATCTGAACAGTGTGGCAGCGTGACTTCAATATTCTCGTGTGGCATACATGTTTCTATTAATCTGTTAATAGCCACGCTTCCGGACTGATATAGTTCTAATTATTATTATTCGTATATATATATATATATTTGTATAGTGGTCCCCCTCCCCCTCTTCCCTATAAGCTTGATTTTCAATGTTCATACCTTTATTATTCCTAATGATTATCGATCTTAAGAAGTTTTTCAAAGACAAGAAGATTATCTCAATTTAGACCATAATTCCCACGACGGCTTCTTGAAGGCATGTCTTTTTGTGATTCCATCAATTTTGTTTTACAAACTTCAATCATGTTGTTACAGTTTTAGCATTTCAAGATCCGACTCTTAGCAGCGATGTCGGACCCACGGGGGGACTTCCCCCTTGCCCTAGAGTAAGGGGGCAGGTGGTGCCTTTTTAAAAGTTGGGGGCGAACGGGGGTAAAAGGTGCCCTTTTGAAAGTTGAGAGCGTACCGATGCAAGAGATGCCCATTCGAAAATTATATGACATTATCTATAGGTCATTCTTGAAGCTTGAAAAGAAATAGAAATCCGGTAACATACATTAAAGAGGGAGGCTCGTCTCAGTAAAATACGATAAAAATGGGGGATACTTTATTTTGACGTCACTTTCGGTTGTGGAGGCAAGATCCGATCCTCTGTTTGTGTGTACCACACAGTACAGCCAGATACTAGCATGTACGTTGTGTGTGCAGGATTACATACACAGCGCGTTACGTTACTGTGACGAGAAACTTATTTGTTTTTTCTCAATGCTTTTTGTCAGAAAGCGAAAGTAAAATTTCAGTATTATGATACTACAATGATAGTCACCAAATGAAAATTACTGAGAAAAAAGAAGAAGAAGATAAAAGCAAAAAGTCAAAATAAACGGTTCTACCGGGACTTGAACTCACGGCATGATTTTAAAAGAGAACGTTACTTGCGATCGCCACAAGCCTCCGGGCTATCTTGTTTGGTGATCTGCAAGGCGTTTTAAACAAGTATATACCTTGCAATACGAGACAACGAATCGCGCAGCAAAATTTCAACTAATCATAAAATTTGAAAGGAATTCTAAATATTGTGCACATATGACGATATCGCCTCTTTAAGTATTTATTTGACACAATTAAATCATATCATTTACCCGGGGCCCCAACACTGAGGGTCGTGGTGAAGGGGGACATGGCCCCAATTATTTTCTAGGCAGTAATTTTCCAAAGTAGGCCTTTTACCTATTCGCTCGATAGGCAATTGCCAACATCGGTCATGGCTCCCTAATCCATAGCCTGGATTTGCCACTGAAAGTGTGGGAAAAGTCAAAAGTATGTGTGTGTTTGAGAGAAGGGAGGGGAGGGGGTCACAAAATCACGCTAAGATACAAAACATCTTCATGCAAAAGTATATGGAAGAAAGTGCAGAGCAAGTGCCCCCTTGCTCCCTAAAATCCCGACTATTCTCAATCCATACGGGCCCATTGGGCACGTTCCCCCATTTCTTCGAAAAGTAACAAGAGTGCCCCTTTTTAAAAAGGAAAAAAGCCCTCAATTACATTCAAAAAAATTGCCATCACTTGATTTTCTCCCCCTTCCCGCTTCAAGTTTCTTCCGACATCCCTGCCCTTTAGTCCAAGAAAAGTGCTCTGTATGCCACTGGCAGGCAGATTCCCATACAAAGTTATTCCTTTTCAAGAGCCCGGAGGGAAAATAGATTATGAAACTCAAGACTTTATGCATGCCGGTGTGATAGTAAATTTTGCCCCCCGTAAATTTTGGCCCCGGTCCTTATTTCCTAAGGAATGTCTAGTGAATTTGGTCCCCTCCGGAATGATGTCTGTACGGTTTCTTAAATTAATTTTGTGTACTGAAGTGATAAGCTTAAACCGAAGTTAGTAATATTTATGTACGGAATACAACGCCGTTTTACTAATAGAATATGCCCACGAACAGAAAATGGCTTCCAGTAAGCTCTCTGGTGAAAAAGAAATGTAATATTTTCTTTGATCTGAGCAGTACTCATCGGGATACACTAAAGAAAAAGAAAAAAAGCGTGCTTTACGCAAAACGGCAGCGAGATTTACTGTGAAGGGGACAAGATTTACTGAAGGGGGGAGGGGGGGGGGGGTTACTTTTACACCGGTCAGTGTGTCATCATATACACTCTATACTGTGAATTACCACAGTCCGCGAGAACAGGAATGGAGTTGTGTTTAAAGGACGGATCTTGAACAGTTGAAATGGATATATGCTGATTGGGGAGAGATAATATTAATCAGAACAAGCAGCTGCTCACCTTCCTTATGACAGTAAAGGGGCCGCATTATCCTCCAACATGTGTGTGTTGGGAGGGGTCTTGCGGCAGAGGGAGTTCGGGTGGGCGACTAAAACCCGCCCTCTATAACAGAAGTCAACATTGCTAGATATACATCTTAAATCCACTGAATTATTCAAAGCAGGCTCAAAGCTACGTACTTTAATCAGTTGATTTTATATTCCGCGAAAAAGTGGGGAATATGCAGTTGCCCCTGTGGAGGTAGCCCAGGAATCACGGTCGTGAACAACATGACGAGGGAAGTATTATAAAAAAGGAACAGAATGGCTCTAACGTAGGAGGGGGTACATGATCAAACAAGGTTTCCTTCTTCCACACCAGAGGGCCCTAAATCTCAGAAAATATTAACAAGGTAGCATGATCCCTCCAACATGTATGACAACGAAACAAAATGAAAGACTGAATTTAGTTTATCAACCGAATTATTGGAATAATCAAGAGATAATCATGAAATGTAAAGAGGAAGAAGCAGGGAAACACTCCCAGACGCTTGAGAAATATAGCCATGCACCCGTGAGATAAGAATAAATCACATAAGAAAAGATGAGAAAGTAAATTGAAGGGTTTAATTCAAAGAAATACATTATAAAACTAAAACTAGCACCGTAATATTTCAGAACTTTAATGAAATTGTAATAATAACCACGAAGGAAGTCACGCATATGATCTAGACTAAGCTTTTGAATTTTAAAACATTGATATGTAAATTGTATGCTATTTTTGTAGTATGACTGGGCAACCTTGGTATTCTCTTAGGTTAATCGCTTGTATTTGATTGTCTGTAATAATCCTGTGATGGGGTGCAGCAAACGTTTATAAAGACTGAAACTTGAAGAGTGAAGTCTATGCCATATTTAGTGTAAAAATTTCAAAAATTACATACGGATTTTAAGGTGTCCGGCAAATTGTACATCACAAATTTATCATATATTGATATTCCTCAAACTATATGCATTTTCGGCAGTGACGTAGGAAAATTTACCTCTCATGTGAGGGGAGGGGGCGGACAAGTACTCCAAATATTTCCGGTTAGGCCTATAAACGGAAAAGTGGTAGTTGGTAAACAAACGTTGCTGCATCGCGAAATCTCCTTCAAATTTTCGGGAATTTTTTATTCAATTTTATCACTTTGAACCAATTTTATTTTGATAATCCCCATTTGTACTATCCCAAGGAAGAAAGAATGATATCCTCTGATGTGGCACCCCGCCCACAGCCTGCCCCCTCTCAACTCGCTTCCTGATATTCGGTAACTATAAGAACTATTTCAAAATATTACCTGATTACAAACTGACATTGATATGTAAATTGTATGCTATTTTTGTAGTATGACTGGGCGACCTTGGTATTTTCTGATGTTAATCGCTTGTATTTGATTGTCTGTAATAATCCTGTGATGGAGCGCAGCAAACTATTATAAAGACTGAAAGAGGTGTGAAGTCTATGTAATACCATATTTAGTGTAGAAATTTCAAGAATCACATATTGATTTTAAGGTATCCGGCAAATTGTAAAAGTTGTAGTTGGTAAACAAACGTTGCTGCATCGCGAAATTTCCTTCAAATTTTCGGGAATTTTTCATTCGATTTTATCACATTGAACCAATTTTATTTTAATATTCCCCATTTGTACCATACGAAGGAAGAAAGAATGAAATCCTCTGAGAATGTCATCCCTCCCACCCCACCCCCACCCCACCCCCTCTCACCCCACCCCTTCTCACCCCCATCTCATCTTACCCCACCCCCTCTCACCCCACCCCTTTCACCCCACCCCTATCACCCACCCCTCTCACCCCACACCCTCTCACCCACACCCTCTCACCCCACACCCTCTCACCCCACACCCTCTCACCCCACACCTTTTCATCCCACCCCTCTCATCCCACCCCCTCCCACCCCACCCCCTCTCATCCCACCCCTCTCACCCCACCCCTCTCACCCCACCCCTCTCACCCCACCCCATCTCACCCCACCCCATCTCACCCCACCCCTATCACCCCACTCCCTCTCACCCCACCCCTAAGAATAATAAGAATTATTTCAAAATGTTACCTGATTACAAACTGTTCCATACCCAAAACTTAAAAGCCAGTTGTCGTCTCTAATGTACGAGGTAAATGGAATTCAAATCCTGTTTTGATTGGTCGGAATACAATGGTACATTGTGCACTTACATTAATAAGCGAATCAGTATCGTTTTGGAATAAATTGTACGCCGCAACATTTTAATCACGATAGATGTCATTTAAACTTTCTTAATATGTCTTTTTATATGTTTTATATTATTTGTTCTTTCCAACGAATCATCAGCTTATTTTTTTCTTTTTCATGAATATTCGTTTTATGTATTACGTTCCATTGTTTGAAATATTTTTTCTAGGTACAAGACCTTATTTTTTATATTTTTTTATATTCAGTATGTCCTTCCTGCACGCTCCGCTAATGGTTTTTTGGCTTAAAGGAAAAATGCATTTCGAATACATTCCGAAATCAACAATATCTTTCTTCTTCGATTTTCTGCCGATAAGATCCGAACCATCAGATCATTGCCTTAGCTTGTGCACTTTTCTGAGTGTTAAGTTGAAAGAGATTAATAGCGATCAACTTTTACAAACTTTGAAATGAAAATATATGAGCATGCAAATACGTGATTGGGTGTAAAAATAATAAAAATAGATAAAAGGTCCACAAAATAAACAACTGTTAAAAGACTAATAGATGCAAAATGGAGACAAGATTTTACTCTTTGAAAACAAACTGCATCATTCATAAAGTTCACTTACTCTTTTTGCATATTTTGAATCATGGTTTACCACTGCAATTTTTAATTTCGTTTCTCTCGTGATTATTTTTACTTCTCTTTTTAAAAGATGATTTTCAGAGCATGCATTCTAATTTTCCCCCCTAATTTTGGCGGGCCCCCAAGTCCTTTAGGCTTAAGCCTATGCAGCCTAATAGGCTATCGACCACTGCATGGAGCTCCATTCTTTTGGAAAATATATTTCCATTATTTCTGTCCAATAAAACTCTTAATTTAGACGAGGTCATGGAGGTGTAACCTTTGAATATGAAGGTCTCTGGACCTTGTATTGTGCATGTGCCTCACTGGCAGACTGGCATGCCTTCTTGCATGTCTTGACTGAGAAGTACCAATCATGTATACGCGTGCAGGTCACACTTCCAAATTCCTTCCGACTCTGTTGTTGATTAAAACACTTGAATATACTGTAGGCTTACACAATAAAGTTTTAAAGCAATCAGCTTTTAACTAAAATTTTGAAGAAAAAGGATATACAAATAACTAATGTTAAATAGCTTGATCAGACAGATTGGAACCGTCTGCGAGAGGTTGGTGGGGAGCTGATGTAACACACATGATTATAGTTGGAACTTGAGACATACCTTTCAGTGTAACCAATTTCAGGGACCAATTCTATTCTCCTGATGGTAGGTTTTGTACCGGTATTTCCCTGCTTCCCACCATGCCATTGGTTTCCTAGATTTCAAATCCTCTGATACCATTGTCCTCCCTAATCAGTGGTTCTCTCGGTGGTGCCACTTCCGCTTTTCCCCCTTTTCCCGCCTTCCTTCCAGACCACATCGCAGACGAATAGCATCGTCTGAACCGTGCGGTTCTCTTCCTTTGTAGAAATGTAAATCCCTTTAGGACTCCTTAGATTCCTGGAAGCGATGGAACTCAGGAATTTTCCGTCGGGGGTGTAGACTAATATACTGATATAGCCGCTCTTGGAGGATAATTTCCGGGACCGCTTTTGGGGGTTTCATTTGAAACAATGGGCACAGCAGATACATATATGTTGTCTGCGCTGTCAGTGGCAACACCGGCAGGTCTTGCAGCAGATTTCCATAAACGGATGTCAATTACTTTGGACACACTTCTGTCTTGGATGTTGAACACCTTCACGTTATTGCTGTCCTGGCCAATGACAATCAGCTTTGTTTGGTTACGATTTAGAGCCATTAACCCTATGCCTTTGAACTCCTTGCTGTCAGTATTCTCTTCATTAGTATTTCTGATGGTGTCGATGAGCTTGTAAGTATTGTTGAATATATGAATGTCGTTTGAAGCATAATCTCCAACGTACACATTACCGTTGTCGTCCACTGCAAGGAGCTTCTACACACTGCAATGCCAGTTGGTTTACTCAAAACATCTGATCCGAACTGCTCAACATATTGCATTTCTTTGAAGACGTGCACACATTTGCTATTTATGTCGGTAATAAACACAGAATCTCCGGATGAAGCAATACCCATTGGAGCAAAACTTGTATCGTTTTTGCCAGGTGGAAACAAACGAGCGACTTCGCGACCGAATGAATCAACCACAGCTACATGATGGCGGATACCATCACTCACCAGAAATGTGGTCTCTCCATGTGTCTCTCGGAGAAGTACATCCCTGGGACCTTTCATGATTCCCTTGAACTCACATGCAAGTTGACCTCTAGGCTTGACACGAAACTCTAACGGAGACCCTTTGATGGCCCTTCCACCCTGATTGATTTCTAGGACAAAATTACCTGGCACTCTCGGAACATAAACCAAAAAGTCTTCCCTATTCTGGTTCCTCAGACTGAGTGGGATTTTCTGTCCTGTCGGAGTAATCACGATGGGAGAGATGTCACTTTTATCTCCGATGATATTCATGCCAAATTTCATGGGCCATCCAACGGTGAATCTCCCCGGCAAATTTCCTTTTCCATTGATGAGAAATACTGCAGATTCGTGGAAGTTTTTGTCCCCCTTTCCTTCCTTCTTCTTTTGCGCTATAACATTCTCGTAAAGATTCTTCAAGAGAATGTTGGTTGGTAAAGCAGGTACTCCACCAGCGGGCAAAGTCGACGCGGTTTTACACAAAGGGCAGATCAAAGCTCCTTTCTGCATTACCCAGTCAGTAAGGCATCCTTCACAAATGTTATGTTGACATGATAATGTTTTCGGCATGGACATTGTGTCGAAGCATATTGGACAGTCTAGTTGATCAGCTAAATCCATTTTTGGACATTGTAAAATTCAGCTATTGTTAGAAAGGTATTAATCTATTTGACATAATTGAATAAGGTTGTACTTTTAGCAATTAGTTCGATTATTTAGTAGGCCTAACTACTATATTCACATCACCAGGCGCCGCAATTGTGTCCATTTTTTGCAATTCATGGAGATTATATGGATCAAAGATTGTGCAGATTGAAGGACAACAATTTTGATGATGAAAATGGTGATAATAAAGGCGATGACTGTATAACATATATTGATGATGGTCTGATGGTGGAAACATAATTGATAATAGCGATAATGATGACGGTGACAGTAAGCATGATGGTAACGACGACGATGACCAGATGGTCAGGATAATTAGATAATACTCACGATGATGATGACAACGATGTTGACGATGACAACCTTATAATGATGATTATAAAGACCCTGATGAAGGACACGAAATGAAGTGGGCTTGGATGCGGGTTGAGTAAGGGTTGGGATGGGGTTGTATATGGGAAGGGATGGAGTTGGATGCGGATCTGGATGGGGTTGGAAGTGGGTAGGGACGGGGTTGGATCTGGATTGGGATGGCGTTGGATGATGGTAAAGACGGGTTGGGTGCTGGTAGGGATGAAGTTGGATGCGGTTCGGGATGGGGTTGGATGTGGGTGGGGATGGCGTTGGATGCTGGTAGGGATGGGTTGGGTGCGGGTAGGGATGGGGTTGGATGCGCGTAGGGTGTGGGTGAGCGCACTAAGGGATGGGTGGGTGTAGTATACAATTTGTTGAAAAAGGTAGTTAATTTTCTGCGGTGTTCTCAGATAATCTTCGACAAAATTATTAAGACTTTTCGCTCAACTCTGAAATATTTCCCAAAAGATCATTATTTTCCTACACTACCTCTAACCACATCCTTGAGTAAAAGATTCTGTGGGCAAAACGTTTGATAATGACAATGAGGCAATCTCCCTTGCCCGACAGCCCCATAGTGGCACTTCTTACCCCGTGCAATGAGGGCACTTATTATTCCAGTGCAATAAGGGCACTTTTTGCCCCGTGCTATTAGGGCACTGCCTGCCCTGAGTGCATGGTGAACTTCAGGCTGTCGGGCAAGGGAGATTGCCTCGTTGCCATCATGGTACAGGCATCATTAGACATCTGCAGATATCTTGAAAGGGAGAATAAGTATCTGTCCTCTAATTGGTACACAGTCAGCTTTATTGACATACGAACTTCTTCTTTTCTTTTCCCAATATCCTACCTTTTTTTTCTTTCCCCTTTCACAAAACAGAAGGATTCCGGGGGGTCATCACAACCCACCCGCAAAATCATGTATAACTGCTGAAATATGCAGCATTTGAAATCGAATCGTGGTTATGGCATTGGGATTGTATACGTGCATACCCCCTTTATGATGAATGCCATGTGCCACTTCCTATAGCTATCTGCGGACCCTGGCGGATCGGGAGGAGGGGCAACGTGCATCATGCCCCTCCAAAATATCGGCCAAACATTAAAATCCTCAGACAATTGTTGCCCGACATAAAATCCTCCCACGTTACTCCAATGAATTCGCTAATCAGCGACATGAGGTCTCTTGGTTGAAAACCTCTCCAAAGTCAGATTAAAATTCAACAGAATAAACTTAAAGTTACAAAAGAAGTTTTGATTTTAAAAATGAAATTTCTTACACCCTTGTAACCAATATAATACTATCATATAAATATCTTAAAGTTCTTTATTATAAAAAGGATCATTAACCAAAGGCTCAACTGGTCCCTTGAAACTAACAGAATCCTCTCTTCTCACCAAAGCGGCTTCCGAAAACGTCGCAACACCCTAGACCAGTTAATTACGCTCGGCACCGCTATCCGGGAATCGTTTGCAAAAAAGGAACACCTCATTGCCATCTTTTTCGACCTCGAGAAAGCTTCCGACACTACTTGGAAATACGGCATTATCCGCAAACTTTACAACATCGGCCTCAGAGGCCACCTTCCCATCTTTATTCAAAACTTCTTCTCACCCAGGCAGTTCCAAGTTCGTATTGACCACACCCTCTCCACCCCCAACCCCAAGAAGAGGGCGTCCCCAATGGCAGCATCCTCTCCCCCACTCTCTTCAACCTGAGCATTAATGACATCGCGGACAAACGTTGGATGGAAATTTACCAGTGCAACATTTTGCTTATAACTGGAAATTTTGAGAGAGCAATGCCCTAAACCAATCGATACGGATTTAGATTATAGCACCAATATTATATATTAGGAATATCAGGAGTTTGATATAAAAACTAACTTAACAACAGTTACGATAAAGTTTTAAAGACTCACGTAAACAGCAAACAATTAAGCAGTAGCGTATTATACACGGGTGTATCTTCAGCTTGATCGCCCAGTCGAATAAGAACTGAAGACAAAGCGCCACAAAGACGCGTACGTGACAATGCCACAAGACGTACCCACTATTCCAAGAACTATATGCATTATTCATCTGTCTATTTCCCCAAACCTGCTATTTCTAAATATTTTGGAAATAACCCTATTTGTGTAATTATATCAGTGCAATGTTTCTGGTGGCAGCATTGACTGAAACAGAATCATTTTCTGAATTAGTCAATAGAAGCAGTAGTCTTCACAATCAGCCAATATAAGTAAGAGTCTTCGCAATTAAACAGAAACACTTGAAGTCTTTACAATTAGCCAATATACAGATAGAAGCAAGTCTTCGCAATCAGTCGTTCGACAGAATCAATTTATAGTCTTCACAATCAGCTAATAGAAGCAAGTCTTCGCAATCAGTCATTAGACAGAAGCAGATTACTCGCATTTGAAAATTAGTAAACGTTTATAGACCGAGAGCCCAAAAAGTTTATTCAGCTGAAAAGATACAAAAGGTTTGAATGTCGGGTCATGTCCATCTGGACCCAGGACTCACTAATCAATGTTGCTTCCGGGTCAAATCGTGTACCAGTAGCCAGGGGGCACAATATAGAGGGCCAAAAAATGAATTTATTCAGCCGAAGAGATACACGGACAAAATTGGTTGCATTATGCTCCCAAGAGGGTATACTCATGCTGGCCATAGCCATGACAGCAGCTTATGCATGTACCAGGACCCAGACAGTAGCCTTAAAGGGCCCACTCAGGGGGTTTATTCAGCCGAAAAGATACATAGATGAATCTTCTTCTATTGGAACCATTATATCTTGGGGGTCACATAAATACCAATGACAGCAACTTTATCCTGTACCGGGGCCCAGCCTTAAAGGGCCCCTGTCCCTCAACTCGTTTATTTAGCCGAAAAGATACATGGATGAATCTTCTTTTATTGGAATCATTATACCTTGGGGGTCACATAAATACCATGACAGCAACTTTATTCTGTACCGGGGCCCAGCCTTAAAGGGCCCCTGTCCCTCAACTCGTTTATTTAGCCGAAAAGATACATGGATGAATCTTCTTTTATTGGAATCATTATACCTTGGGGGTCACATAAATACCAATGACAGCAACTTTATCCTGTACCAGGGCCCAGACAAAAGCCTTAAGTGGCCCCTGTCCCTCAAATCGTTTATTCAGCAGAAAGATACATGGGGAATCATCTTCATTTAAAACTATTATACATAAGGGGTTAAAGAAACTACAGTGCAGCAATTTCATCCTGTACGGTAGCCCAGACAGTAGACCCAAATGAGGTCCACACCTCATATCGGGCTACGGGTCCGTGTTGCAAACCACTGTGCTGCCTTTTTAGTCATGACTCTAATTTTTGAAACGAGATTATGACATTGTACAAAGAGCATGGTCCCTGGTTTACATAGGCGTACACAAGGATATTGAACTGGGGGCCGGAAGGGGTGGGGCACAGCACTTTGGCCCGAATGGTTAGACCTTACCGACCAAAAGTATGTTTTATAATTCAGCCCCGAATATTTTGAATAGCAAAACAAACAATAAAGGTCATCACCTATTTCTCAAAATCTCTGTGCACACTTTTGATTACTCACATCGCCCCTTATCAAAACCGGAAAAGACAGGTCAATGAAAATTAGCACATAAACAATTTTGAGATAAATCATAGATAAATGACCACTCTTAAGTGAAGAAATAAATAATAAAAGTAACAAAAATCTTCGATTGGAAGATAGTAATTTTGGCGTGATAGTGCACATATACGCTATATTTGATGATGTTCCAGCAGGCCTTGGTTTTCCGTCTATTATTACTTTACTAATTTAAAAAAACATCAATTTATAAACGTCCAAGGTTTTAAGAGGGTGAAAATATTAAATGTCAACTTCATGTATGTGTCTTGCAAGTCATGCATCAGCTGTAAGAGAGTCAATCATGAGAAACAGGGGTAAAGAAATACAAATCACAGGACACCGTACGAAGAGCGGCAGAACGGAGAAGGTCATTAACCAGCGATTATTTCCCGAAAGTTACACAAGACACAAGCCTACGGACGCAACCAGTGATTTGTACTATCACACAGATTGCCACAGTTTATACCGAGCTGTGAAAAAAGAAAGACAGAAAAAGATGTTAATGAATCCCAAAGCAAACAACAAGGAAATAAATCCATGCGCTCCAAATCTGACCTGTCAAATATAAAGCAGTCAGATCCGAAGAAAGCGCTGATTATTTTTTTCATTTTTGTATTCATTATTATTATTATCCTAGGACACTATTGTATCTTCTGTTCAAATATCAAATCATCAAGACAACAATCAGATCATTATTATTAGTATTATTATTGTTAACTCTATCGTCATCTTCATCGTCAAGAATTAGTAGCGCTGATTATTTTTTTCATTATTTTTTAATTACTATTATTATTATTATCATTATTATCATTATCATTATTATTATTATTATTATTATTATTATTATTATTATTATTATTATTATTATTATTATTATTATTATTATTATTATTATTATTATTATTATTATTATTATTATTATTATTATTATTATTATTATTATTATTATTATTATTATTACTATTATTATTATTATTATTATTATTATTATTATTATTATTATTATTATTATTATTATTATTATTATTATTATTATTATTATTATTATTATTATTATTATTATTATTATTATTATTATTATTATTATTATTATTATTATTATTATTATTATTATTATTATTATTATTATTATTATTATTATTATTATTATTATTATTATTATTTATTATTATTATTATTATTATTATTATTATTTATTATTATTATTATATTATTATTATTATTATTATTATTATTATTATTATTATTATTATTATTATTATTATTATTATTATTATTATTATTATTATTATTATTATTATTATTATTATTATTATTATTATTATTATTATTATTATTACTATTATTATTATTATTATTATAACAGGCATACAATTTGTTGTAAATATTGCCCACGTCCACGTCCACTTTGGGCGCATTTATTTTCTTCTGTTGTAAGGCAAAAACCATATTGTTGAAAGTTAAAAGTTACATTTTTAATAAAGTTTTTACCACTAAGGTAATTTGTCAGAATGTTGTTTTTATCAAAATATTTACTTCGTTAAACAGTTAAAGACCATGTTTTAGTAACAATATTTTCGTATTTTTGTTAAGTAATGGTGCAATAGTTCCAGTGTAAAAGTATTACCCGCGTATAGCTTGAATTAATTTATCTGTTAGGGACATCCATCCCTTAATGATTACTGTTTGGGTCCCAATACAGGACAAAGTAGCAGACAGTGCACTGCAACCGCCGTGCATAAAACCTCAAATGGGAGAAAATTGATCCATGTATCTTTTCAATTTAATAACACAATATGTATAGGCCCTTTAAGGCTTTACTGTCTAGGCCTCATTACAAGATAAATTTGTTGTCATTGATCCTTTTGTGTTCTAAGGTAATAATGACCCTATAAAGGAAAAAACCCATGCTGTATATATTCAGCTGATCAAACGAGTTAATAGGGACAGAGGCCCTTTAAGGCTCCTGTCTCGGCCCCGGCACAGCATAAAGTTGCTGTCATTGTTATTTTTGTGACCCCAAGGTTATTTGGTTACAGAATAAATCTTTTCGGTTGCTGTCATTGTTAGTTGCTGTCATTTTTTATGTAACCCCCAAGATATAATGGTTCCAATAGAAATCTTTTCGGCTGAATGAACGAGTTGAGGGACATGGGCCCTTGAAGGTTACTGTCTGGACCCCGGTACAGGATGAAGTTGCTGTCATTGGTATTTATGTAACCCCCAAGATATAATGGTTCCAATAGAAGAAGATTCATTTATGTATCTTTTCGGCTGAATGAACGAGTTGAGGGACATGGGCCCTTTGGGTTACTGTCTGGACCCCGGTACAGGATAAGGCTGTCATTACTGTCTGGGGATTCATCCCTAAATAACAGGATAACACTGGTTGCTGTCATTGGTATTTAGCATGAATAATCCAACAAATTTGTCCGTGTATCTCTTCGGCTGAATAAATGCATTTTTTGGCCCCTATTTTGTGCTCCCAGTTTCAGCAACATTGATTAAGTCCTGGGTCCGGATGGATATGAGACGTTCAAACCTTTTATCTTTCATCTAAATTGTCTGGGCTCCCGGTCTATTAATGTTTTTTTGAACGTTTAGCGTGTACACGCTAAACGGTCACACACACACACACACACACACACACACACACACACCACATATTTATATATATATATATATATATATATATATATATATATATATATATATATATATATATATATATATATATATATATATATATATATATATATATATATATATATATATATATATATATATATATATATATATATATATATATATATATATATATATATATATATATATATATGTAATATATATATATATATATATATATATATATATATATATGTAATAGATAATATATATATATATATATATATATATATATATATATATATATATATATATATATATATATATATATATATATATATATATATATATATATATATATATATATGTAATATATATATATATGTATATATATATATATATGTATAGATAATATATATATATATATATATATATATATATATATATATATATATATATATATATATATATATATATATATATATATATATATATATATATATATATATATATATATATATATATATATATATATATATATATATATATATATATATATATACATATATATATATATATATATATATATATATATATATATATATATATATATATATATATATATATATATATATATATATATATATATATATATATATATATATATATATATATATATAAATATATATATATATATATATATATATATATATATATATATATATATATATATATATATATATATATATATATATATATATATATATATATATATATATATATATATATATAAATATAAATATATATATATATATATATATATATATATATATATATATATATATATATATATATATATATATATATATATATATATATATATATATATATATATATATATATATATATATATATATATATATATATATATATATATATATATATATATATATATATATATATATATATATATATATATATATATATATATATATATATATATATATATATATATATATATATATATATATATATATATATATATATATATATATATATAGGATCCTCTTATATCAAAAACTATTTGTAACGAAGGTAAGGGTAGTAAGAATTTTTCTTAAGTATTGAACATTTTGGGGAAATTTTAATATCATAAATTTTCCGAAAAAGAAGAAAATATTCCGGAAATGAAGGAAGTTGATCTAAAATGAAAACAAATTTCTCGAAAATTAAACTAAGTTTTCCGAAAATTATCTCTTTAAAATAAAAAAGATGTGAAGGGAATCTGGTTCTTCAAAATCAATTTGGCATACCTTCATCATTAAGGGAGTAGGCCAAATTCCTACTTGCCCCCCCCCCTGCCCCCGGCTGCCCCACCCCCTTGTTCTTTTATACGCCCTTGTGACACTACTTAACTACATCCAAGCCATTAGGTTCATATAGGTCCGGTGCTATCCCCGATTTCCATGGCGTAAGCATATGAGAACATATTTATGACTGCCTGTGGATGGAACGCTAGTCCATCGCAGGTTAACTCCCCAACAATGTTGGTACTCATTTTCAGTCTGAGTGAATTGGTGAAGCTGAGGCAAGCGGATAAAGTGTCTTGCTCAAGGACACAACACAACTGCTCGGCTGAAAATCGAACAACAGTATACTTCTTGTCCCGAAACATAACCACTGAGCCACAATGGATTATTAGGCCTATACATACAAAACTTTTTATTCAGCATTCATATTAGCTGTTTAACAAGAAGAAGACATAAACACTGTGGAGGTATATCGTTTATTTAATTTATCATGCATATATCTGTATATTGATGCTTAAAATTTATCAATAAAACAAAAAAAAAAAAACGGAGAGATGGTTACAAAAAGACCTATTGAAGAAACTTTCTAACTTTCTGATGGTTTTGAACGAGTCATCAAAAATCAATATGTGAATTCATTAAGAGCTAGGTATACGGTATCATAAACTCATATATACAGTGGCGGATTAAGCTTGTATGGGCCTTAGTCTGAGTCTGTATGACCGGGCCCTTTTGTAGATATACTATACAAATTTTCATAAATTATGACTGCTTACTAACTTTTACTAACTCTTATATCTGTATATCATGATTTGATAACCATATAAAGTTCACTTACTCTTTTGCATATTTTGAATTTTGGTCTACCTTTGCAATTTTGAATTTCATTTCTCTCGTGATTATTTTTAATTCTCTTTTTAAAAAATGATTTATGAGCATGAATTTAATTGTTTACACCTAAGTTTGGCGGGCCTCAACACCACGGGCATAAGGCTTAAGCCTATATATGCAGCCTAATGGGCTTTCGCCACTGCATATACATCTCTATATTTGAAAGATACATATTGTTGAAGTTTCACCAATGTGGCTTTCTAAAATTATATATTATATATAGAATGGTATATAAACTCTAATCAGTTATAGCCAGGAGGGGAGCCAGAAATTTGTAAATGGAGGGGATGGGAGCCGAACTCCTCAAAATAAGTTAATGCTGTAAGACTACACAGACAACAACGTTATCAGGTTATGATCTTGACAGAACCTCAAATATTTACTTCTTCATGCTTCCATGAAAATCGATAGGCATATATACAAAACATTCATACGTAAATGAAGGGGCACCGCGGTTTCCTTATGTCTACGTCCCTGCATATATAAGAGCATTTATCCTTTTGAACGGTCCCCATTGTGCCACCATGTACATCGTTTTATTCATATGAATATAACGTCAAGTCTGCAATTAAATATAGCTTATTCCAAACGGCTGGACGGTGAAGGATCGACTATGACAACGTCCAAAAAGTTGTGGTCGACGGGGCCCTCGGTAACATTATTTCTGAAAAAAGTGACACATATAATTTTTCCTTTGGGAGGGTAAGCCCCTGTTCTCATCCACCAGGCAAATACTGACCACATCCCCGTCGCCACTGTCGAAAAAGTGTTAAAACAGTGAAGCTAGAAGTTAAGTAACTCCCAATTACGATTTCATTATTTATTCCCCAATCCATTGCAATTTACATAGCAACAACATCTTCATTTTTCCTTTTGCACATCCTGTACCAGAAAATAAGAAGTATAAAACCAACAAAAAATATAGTGACGAACATCGCACCAAGTATAGGGAAGACAACAGACCCCGACCTGCCCGAGTCCGAGGAAAATGCGTCAGATGAGGGCGTTGAAATCGTTAGTGTCATAAATTCCCTTGCCACTGCGTCACCAAGCCTAGCCTCACATTCCACCGTTAAGTCGCCAGCTTTCACATTTTGAATTGTA
>JAIGNY010000154.1:267500-412500 GCA_020152595.1 Chiridota heheva
GTTTCAAAGATAAATTTACTAACACTTGTATTGCTAACTAGTTTTTTATTTTATCTTTTTATATATAATTTTTTTTACTCATACTTTTTACGCTTGGTTGGCGCTCATGTCCTCTTGAAAGATTTTTGCCGACTTAACCGATTCAGATACTACAGTACTAGTTGTGAAATTTCAATGGCGGCCACACGTTATACATGGCATCGATACATTGTTTACTTACAGTTTAGTCGTTCCCAAAATGACGTCATTGCCTATTGAGCCTTATTTTGCAGGATTTTTGCGTCAAGGTGACAAAAAATGCATTTTTCTTTTACAATTTTCTCGCATTTCTTTTACAATTTTCTCGCAACCGATAAGGTTTTGTGCGGAAAAAGTTATATTATTGCAAATCCAAAAAACGTATTTAACGTGAGATCTGACCCCCATTGCAGGACCACTTTAACTTTCTTTCCAAAATTCAGTCGCTGGAAATTATTATAGAATATGTATTTTGCATAACTTATTTGTACAAGGTTTTTTTTGTAGATTGGGTGAATGGGTACCTTCCTGTATAGGGACAATGGGTGTACTTCCCTCTAGAAGGTATGCTAATCATTTATATATAAAGAAGAAAAAAAGGATGCTAATTTTTTAGACTTGTCTGGCCGCAATATATATCGCATCAGTTGGCTTTTTTAATATCGTGTTTGAAATTTGTGTTTGTTTTTGATCAAGTAACACTAATGATAAATATTTGGGGAACTTTCCCCCAGGCTCTAATCACCCGAACTCCCTCGTCCTACCTCTATAAGTGACCCTTCTTGCGCCCCTAGGATTTTCAAGTAAAAAAAATTAAAAGGCTTGGGACTCTGCGGGAAATTACAGGGTAAAGAGGGAGCTGCTGTTAGGAGATCGTTAACTGAGCGAAAAACTAATGCAATAAAGGTTGAAAAATAAAGGAATATTATTGTGATATATGCTGTATTATTTATGCAACATCGTTATTTCATTTATCATAATTATTATGGATTAAGATAATGTGGAAGCTCTTTTTAAAATATACTGTAAAAAAATAATAAAAAAAAACACAAAAAAAAGTTTACAATTATCTGTGTAATTACAAGCCGATAATTATAAAATAAAGCGGTTTGACAAGATTGTTATTGATTTTATATAGCATATGTAGCCGGGTGTTGTATCTTCTTGTTTTCCATATAGCTTTTTAAATGTAAGCGTAAATCCTGAATCAAATTTGAATTGTTATTCTAAAATAATATGTTTTCAGATAATGAATCATATTGATATCAAGTTCAGTTTCAAACTGGTTCAAAAGTTCACATAAGCTCTCAGACGCTAGACGTTTCCAGTGCTTAGACCGCACCCACCTAGGTTCTGACAACGTTTAAATGAAAAATAACAATGACGTCAACATTTTCGCTATTTTTCTCTTTAATATTCATCCGCTTCACAGGAAGCTTCTCGAACCAGAATTATCCAGTTTTTGGTAGGTTTGGCTACAAATGAATTGGTAATAAAATATATTGAACTAATACATATACATATATATATATGAAATTCCATTTTCTATGAGTTTTGTATAAAGTCTCACAACAAAATGATATTTAATTTGCATTTAATTGGTACTTAATTGTTTCACGCAGATAGATTTCTAAGCAATGCGGTCTTAACGTATATATTGCCACGCAACGCCCAACTGATGTATTATTGTCTGTGTCGAAGTTGGTGTAGCCGCGGCAGCTAATTCCTTTGTATTGTGACGCACTTTAGCCTGTCTGCTTCAAATTTTCTGTCAAGTATTCTAGATTTTGCTGCTTCAAAATGAAGGCCATTTTGTCATCGCGTGGTTGTTTGTCAGTCGACTTGGTATCCGTACAGTTTCTACCATTAGATTTTGGCTGAAAGTATTCCTGTTTTGACGTTAGAAGTTGTCAACGTCTGCTGAAAATGCTTGCTATATTTCAATCCAGTCAGTCCTAGGCCTATGCCTAGTTTGTCTACCGCGTTAGGTCTAACGTTACCGTGTGTTTGGAAGAAAACTTCGTTGCGTGAGTCATATTGCAATTTGCTGTTTTCTGTTGAGTAAAGTTAGGAAACTTATTTTAAATAGAAGATGATGTGGTGCAACTAAATTTGTATTCTTTTAAATATTAGTTTTAGGTGAGCTAGGAAGGATATCCAAATTTGAGTATTTTGGATGACGTCACAATGTGTGCGCAATTAAATTGTCGGTGAAAACAACACTAAGGCTACTCTCCATTGACACTAACGACGTTACAACGGCCAACTTCTGATTTTGGGCAAGAATATTCTTTATTTCCCTGCCGCCTATGGATCAAAGTTTGACCTCAGAGTAAGAATATCGCGATCAACATGCCAAAGTTTTCAAAATATTTGATTCTCCTGATTAACAGGAAATAACAGCGTAAATTATAACAAAATTAGAAACCCTTAATGTAGGTAGCGTGCGTGAAAAAAGAACTTTGATACAATGTCCTAATATTTTAGGGTAATTCCAATGAATCCAGGCATATAAGTTCTGTCTGTTGGTTTTTTTGTCAAGTTACTGTAGGCAGGTTTAAAGATTTTACATTCTTCATTAATTTTTGTTTGATGCCATTTTTAGACTAGCCTAGGACTATCTAAAATTATCAATAAAGATATGAATGAAGTTTTTTTTTTAATACATAACGTTAGGCCATAGTATTGGATATTAAATTGAAAAGTCCTTGCAATTGAATTTTAATACTTGCTCAGCTTATTCTTTTAGGCCTAATGTTAGGTCTTATGATTTGCATGCCTTTGTCCAAGTTTGTGAAACTAAGGTTCTGGTATTTTTAAGGTGAAGTTCGGTTGCCGGTGTTGCATAACTCATTTATTTAACATAATACTGTTAATGGGTGTACTTAACCCACTGAAAGTCATTAACTGTGTTCATCCTCTTTTCCGAATCGGAAATCATCTTTTATATTGTTTAAATTTAAAGATTAGTATAAAACATCGCATTTGTTAGTTTCTACCATTTGCTATACAGTCACAAAATGTTTCAAGATTTAGATATATGGGGAAAATATTCACAGTAAAACCTTCATAAAGAGATGTTAGCTGTTTTCAAATGTAAATTAATGTTATGTTTTGTGCATTCTATTAGTGAACAAGCATCTGCATACATGTAAAATTATTCTTTTGCTCGGCCTCGTAAGTTAAAAGGGCTAACTGTGAAAAGGCAATTCATTCTTGATCTGTTCATTGCGATTCAAGTATTTAGGATGACATCACAATAACGTGTGTAAATCTGAACAACCAGTTTAAAAACAAAAGCGTTTTACCTTGACAGCCAGCGGAAGTTGGTCGCATTTAGAGATCTAAATCTGTACGTTCGCTAAGTAGTTTTGCAGGAATTTGTTGCAAATGTGGAGGAAATACCGTAGAAAATGTCATTTTGAACTTGTAAATATATGTATCGTGCATATGTAGAATAAAGCATGGTGTTTACTTGTGCACAAATCGTAGCACATTTTTACTGACAAGTGTCCCGCATGTTCAAAATGCAGGGATGACTGAAACTCTAATACATAAATTTAAATTGCATGATGCTATGGAAATCTGAAAAACCATGTGTATTATAATTTTTAAATATTTTATGATTTAAAACTTGTCATATTTTATGTTGGAAACAAATATGATCATGGTAAACAGGTAAAGAAAGGGGATATGTTTATGGTAAACTAGACTAACCTTTCGACCAGAAATAAGAAAGTCATAATAAGAAAAATATTGAATAAAAGTCGTATGATGATTAATTTTTTTTAATCGAAGTCTCGAGATGTAACAATTTTCATCAATTCCTTAGATCATTTTGTGTTGATCACACACTCATGAAGAATTAAAAATACAGTCAAGTCTCTCTAAATACCTCAAATCAGTCAATGTGTTGATGAAGTCGGATAAAGATTCAATTTTTTTAATTAAGTCACTCTTAAGTTTCTTAAATCAGTTTGTGTTGATAAAGTTGCATAAAGATTTAATAAAAGATCAATAAAGTCTCTAAATACTTGAAAATCGGTCAATGTATTGATGAGGTTGTATGAAGATTAAACACAAAATCAATTCAGTCTTTTTAAGTCCTCAAATCATTTGTGTTGATCACAGTCAAGGAATTAAAAAAAAAATCACTTTAATGTGTTTATTACCTAAAGTCATGAAGATTTTTAAAAGTTAAAGTCTCCAAATTCCTCAAATCACTTAAATGTTGATGAAGTCATATAAAGATTTATCAAAGATCAATCAAGTCTCTCTAAATACCTCAAATCAGTCCCAATATGTTTAAGTCATATGGAGAATTAACAATTCCAATTAAGTTGCTCTAAATTCCTCAAATCACTGTGTTGCTGGATGAAGATTCAAAACAAATCAATGAAGTCTCTAAATTTCGTGAATCATTTTTTTGGTGATGAAGCCCTGTAAAGATTTGATATATTAAAAAAAAAAATTAGTTTCTAAATTCCTCAAATTAGTGCTGATCACATGGTCATATGGAAATAACACAAATTCAATTAAGTTGCTCTGAAATTGTCAAATCGGTCTTGTTGATAAACATTGAATAAAAAAAATATAGTCTATATGTCTCATATCCTTTCGTGACAGTCCCTAAATTTCTCAAATCATTCGTGTGTTGATAAAGATTGAAAAAAAAAATGTTGTTCTCTCTAAATTTGTCAAATCAGTTTGTGTTGATTACAGGAAGTCATGAATTGGATCAGAAAATTTTAATCAAGTCTCTCTCTATATTCCTTTAATCAGTCAATATGTTTATGAAGATTAAACAAAAAATCAATAAAATCTCTCTTTTAAGTCCTCAAATCATTTGTGTTGATCACACAGGTCATATCCAGATTTTAAAAGAAAATTTTAAGGAAGTCTTTAAATTCCCCAAATCATTCTTTTGTTGATGATATCTATGAAGATAAAAAAAGACAAGATTCATTCTTTCTTAATTCCTCAAATAAGTTTGTGTTGATGATACGAGGTCATAAATATTAAACAGTTCCCAAATTATATTTGTTGATCACCTAAAGTCATATGATTTAAAAAGAACATTTTAATCAAGTCTCCTGGAATGATCTTAACTTCTCAGGCACAATTTGACCCTTGCTGTTGTGGTGCCGTTAAATTCATCAAACAAACAAACTTAGACTCCTCATGAGAATCAGTCCAGTGTGTTCAAGTCATGAAGATTAAACAATTTCAATTAAGTCATTATAAATTTCTCAAATCATTCTGTGTTGATGGATGAAGAATTAAAACAATCAATGAAGTCTCTTAATTCCTCAAATCATTTCTTTGAAGCCCTGTAAAGATTTAGTATTATATAAATAAAAAATTTTTAAGTCCCCCAAGTTCCTTAAATCAGTTTACTGCTGATCACATGATCATATATATATAAAGATCAAAAAAATAATTAAGTTGCTCTAAATTCATCAAATCAGTCTTGAATTGATATGATAAAGTCGTATAAAGATTGGAAAAACGACAACTATATTTCTCATGAAGTCAGGAATATATCCAATGAAGTCTCTAAATTCCTGTTACATTTCTTTGGTGACATGAAGTAATTAAAAGAATATTACAAAAATCAATCAGAAGCTGATTCTCTAAATTGCTCAAATCATTGGTTTTTTCTTTGATTAAAAGAACAAAATCTGATGAAGCCCTGTTAAGATATAATTAAAAAATATATATACAAAATTAGTCTCTAAATTCCTCAAATCACTTTACTGCTGATCACATGAAGATCAAAAAATTATAATTAAGTTGCTCTAAATTCGTCAAATCGGTTTTAAGTTAATATGATAAATTTGTATAAAGATTAAAAGAACAAAATCTGTCTATTCCTCATATCCTTCCGTGTTGCCCACATGGAGTCATGAATATTACAAAAAATCAATAAAGTGTGTAAATTCCTCAAATCATCCTGAAGTCATGAAAGAAAAAAAAATCCTTACTTTAATTCCTCAAATCAGTTCGTGTTGATGAAGTCTATGAAGATGTAAAAAACAAAGTTCAATGAAGTTTCTCCAAATTCCTCAAACCTGTGTTGAAGATAAGTTGTGAAGATTAAACAAATTATAATAAATTCCTCAATTAAGTTTGTCAGTCTGATTTTAAGATCAGTATAGGTTACAACACATTGTTTTAGTTACATGAATGTAATCTTAGGGTATAGTATTTAAACAATGTGAACTTCATAAAATTCATTTGACATTAAGGAATGTTTTCGCACAATGCATTGCACTGTGACTAATAAACTGACATTCCTTTACCTACTGTAAATGTCGCATATCCATTCCTCTGCTGAAATAACCACTTTTCGTAGATGTAAAAATATTAACAAGAGTAATTTATTTTTCTTTGCAGGTTTGAAGGGTCACTTTTTGAATTCCATTCTGGTTTGTTTAGGACCCTCATTTTGGGTCATAACTAAATGCCATTTTGGTTGATCTAAGACCTCATCCGGGAGGAGTTAATCTGTTCAAAGCTTAGAAGTTAACACAAAGAAGAAATGCCATAGGTGCCCAGGCTCCAGATTAATCAATTCACTTGGAGGGTTACCCATATAGGGGTTTGAAATATCAAGGGAGACAGGAAAGGTTGTATCTATCTGTAAATCATATACTCTCTTCTAGCTTGTGAAGCGACATCCTCTGTAAGGTTTTCCAATTTGAAGATATTTTTTGTGTGGATTCCAGAAGTTTGTGGATTTTATTTGTATCTTTTTGTTAAAACAAAAGATGAAGCAGCCCTAATTAAAAGTGGGTAATTAATTAGATTCAATAAAAATGACAATACTTAACTCGAATGGATTTTTACAATGAATGAATACCACTTTCAAGTATGAACTGTAACGAATCATCCTTGCAACTTGATTTCCCCTAACTGATTTCATAAAAATTAATTTTGTAATTTTTGTTAAAATACAAGATGGAACCATCCCATAATAATGTCATAAATTAGATGTTTAAAATGACAATACTTCATTCTATACTCTCATTGGATTTTTACTAAGAATTGTCCTTACAACTGAATAAATCTCTATAGGCAATGATAATGGATGTGATGTAATTTGTTTGTTTTGGCATCCATGTTTTAAAACAATAATGAAGATTACTGGGGTTGTACATTAGATCAATTTTGATTCACACACAGCAAATGAATTCATATTTATTGTCCTTGTTATTTACTTTTAGTACAATTCTTTCCCTTCCTATTTTCTATTTCTATTAGGTTGCTGTTTTTCTGTGGTATCTGAAGATCACAACAAAAATTACTCTTTGTCTATGGTAAAGTTGTAGAAAAAATAACTTACACAGTTACTGAAACTTGATAGTTCTGATTTTGTTACAATTTTGTTCTTGAATTTCTAATCCTTGTCTTCAATCAATATTTTGTTCTGAACATTTTAATTGTTGCTAGAACCAATTATAACCACATTTAATAAGTATGATGTTCCTTATACATTAAACACTTATAACTACATCAATTTGATTGATCTGAGTGAACATCTTATCTTTTATCTAATTTGTACCTACAGTACTCAATTAAAGAAAAAACTACTGAATCCTGGGTTAATATAACTTGCTTAGGTAAATTAAAGTTAATACACTGAAGAGTTTTTGCTGCTTTTCTTTTTGCACCATTTTCTTAAAGTGTTTCTGTGCAGAAATTGTCTCTGTTCCATAGAATCTCAGAATAGTCTTTTTACCATTGTGGTATAATTTTGAAGTTTTTATAGCACATATCTTTGGTGATATGGTTTGTAAATCTGTTACACTCTTCCCCTTGTTACTTCACTAAAAAGGCCCATTTATTTTTAGTAACATTTCTGTGAAATATTTTTTTTGAGTTGAACCAGTTCTCTATTAAATCCATTTCTGCTTGCACTGTATGTTTGAAGCAGATTCTCCTAATGCAATCAAAATCAAGTTCAGTCATTTTCACAAAGGGCAAGTTTGTTTCCAAGTTGTTTTTTACCTCTTCATTAAAGAGGATTTGTTTTAGACCCATTTTAATGCTGTTCATCCTGCTTTCATATTTGCTCAATGTGTTAATATATGAATGGTTATCATTATACAGGACACATTTTTCTTTTGATTTGTAATGTTGCAAACTTGTGTTTGTAAACATTTCGGAATGTGTATTAGCTAAGCTTATGAGTTAAAATTTAGTTACATGCATGTATGTAAAACCTGAAATTGCCAATCGGCATTCTCAACCAAATTATCACTGCACTAATAAACCTTAATTTCATGCTCTCATTTCTCCTAAATATATACTTGTTTAGTGTGATTTGTTTAAGTTGGGCTACTAGATCATCCTGCTAATCAAAGATGATACTTTTTTCCTCAAATAATTTTATTTAAATGTAGAGGTTTTATGTATGCTTTAAATTAGTCTAAAGTTTCTACCTATTTATCATGTATGTGAGAATATGCTGGTGTTTGGTGGAAACTTTCTTTTCTTCAAAAGTTTTTGCATATTAGCAGATACAGCAGTGGATAGCCAGTTTTTTTTCTGCCATCTAAGAGCGTTCGCATCGCACACATGAGAAAGGTTAATAACAACGGAAATATTCGGGCTATCAGCTAGCGTTGAGACTGCGGAGTTTATTTTTAAGGTCTGCCTACTCACTTATCACTTATTTTAGCACTCAAATTATTGCTATTTTCATCGTTATTCTGGATTATGATTAAAATGAACTTTTCCTTCAATTTGGGAGACAAAATTCAATATTACTTGTGTGTGACGGATAAGTCGTTGAACTTGTTTTATAATAGTGTTATTTTTGTTTGGTTTTCACGCTGAGTGTTTCAATATGTATGTAGTATTTTGTAGGGTTTTCTTCAGTTTTTGTATGTATTAGCAGGTGTACGACTAAGAATTCACAATAGTGATGAGGACACACCAAGAACTCTGGTTATGTGCTTCCCTGCCAAAGATTTTCCTGTGACGGTCTATCCAACACCCAAGGATTCATACAGTTCTAGGAATATTTCCTTCCATAAGTGCGGGTAAAGAGAATGATGTAAGTCGCAGAGTATCTGTGCATGGATTTTGTTTTTCCCTTTTTTCCCAAAACACTTTTTGCAGCTTCAGGATCAATTGGTTGAACATGCTGCTAGAAAACAGGATGCCAGCATCTCCCATCACAGTTGCCATTATAATGTATTGTGTCACAGTTCAAAAGAGCAACACATAATGTCAACTTCACATCTAAAGAATGAGTCCATGTTTGAGGGAAACTTCCTATGGAGGTAAAACAAGTGTGTAGGACTTAAAAATGATACCATAAATTATCTGACTTTGATAAGAATCAATTAATCCTTTTGTAAAGTTTCAAATTTTGAAAATGTAAGGTTTAGTGAAATGCATTGTACTACTAGTACTTGCTTTTTGTAGGGTTTTTCTTCAGTTTTTTGCATGCATTAGGGGATGTTTTCATCTGTTTAAATACACACAAGCAATCTCTCGTTGAAATTTGTGTTAAAAATCATACTTCTTAGTTCTTATGAAGGTTCTCTATAAATATTATGCACTTGTCAGTTGTATGACTCAACCCTACTACCCCGGCAATGTCAGTCAAAAGGTGAGTCGTTGACATAAAATAGTGACTCACATGTGCATCAATGTAATAAATTGTCAGTGACCTGAGTGACTTACTGGAGTCAATTTACTTCAGACCCATTGACTTTGTACAGAGGTGATTGATTTGGGTTAAGTCATATCACAAAAATGCTTGTCCGGGGTGGGGGTACAGGTGAGTCACACACAATTGACAAGTGCATTACTCATCACAGTTTGTGGTCAAGTCTATGCTTTCAATTCATGTAAGTCACAGTATCTGTGCATATTGCAATGTTTGTTAGTTACGATTGTTTAATGCTAGTAAAGGTGTCCTAAGTAAAGATAAATGAAGTATTATTTTTGTGAAATTTGTTTTGAGTATAATTTATAATATGTAAATAAACAGTACAAGAAAGCATTTTTCAATGTAAATATATTTGTAGGGATTTTTTTCAGTTTCTGTATGCATCAACAGGTACCCAACTGTTATGGGGGATATGTGCCCATGGAGAACAGCCCAGGTTAAAGACTTGTCTGCCAAAGCTTTGCTACAGGTGTCCGCACTATGGAATTAGTTTTACATAAAAAGTTTAAAGATCCCACAAATTAAAATAGCAGCACAACCAAGAGTGAAAAGCAAATAGTTAATGTGAAGTTTACATAGTTGGGAGGTTATTAGCACGAACATAAGATCAACTTGGAGCAATACAAGGTTGGGAGTTCATTAGCACAAACATAAGATCAACTTGGAGCAATACAAGGTTGGGAGTTCATTAGCACAAACATAAGATCAACTTGGAGCAATACAAGGTTTGGATGGAAAATAACTCGAGGTTTTTTTTTTTTTGTGTAACTGAATTGAAAGGCAAAGGTTAATAGATAATAGTAAACTCCCTGAAGTGTTCTTACAACAAGAGTTTTAGTAAATAGTAAAACAGAATATAAATTCTTGGTGCTGAAAAAATCAGAACTTTCAAGTTGAAAAGATTGGTTCTTAACTTCTTAATTACAATTTAAAAATAAAAGAGGTTTAACAGTGGTAAAGAGCATTAGGTGAGTCACGAGTTTCTGTGCATCCATTGTTTGTTTTTTTCCTTTTCCTCCCAAAACACTTTTTGCATCACTAGGATCAATGGGTTGAAAATGCTGCTAAAAAATTTGATGTCAACATCTACATAGTCTCAGTTCAAAGGAGCAACACATCTGAAGAAAGAGCTCATATCTCGCTAAAACTTCCTATGAAAGTACAAAACCAGTGTGTAAAAACAATTCTTCAGTTTTTGTATGCATTAACAGGTGTTCAACTGTAAGAAGCGTTAAATGTGCACGAAAGTTCTTATTAAGGTTTTCTATTAGCGTGAAATGGTATATAGTACTGCCAACATTTGCCAGTCTTTTCAACTCTCGTAATTCGCAGAGTATCTGTGGATATTGTAGTGTCACTTGGTTACGTTATTGTTTTTTGTAATTTTGGTTTCCTCCTCGAACACTTTTTGCATTATACATTGGAAAGGAAAGTTGGCAGATCATTGTTTCTCAGAAATTTTCTAATTTCAAAAGCAACAACAGAATATCAACTAAAAGTTCTGGTTTGGATCATCGTGGAATTGTACAGTAGATAAACCAGCTGGAAAGATTTCTTTTTTCTTGAGTGCAAGAAAAGATGTAAGTCACAGTATCTGTGCATGGATTGGTTTTGTGTTTTTCCATTTCCTCCCCAAAACATTTTTTGCATCATCAGGATTACTTGGTTTAAACATACTGCTAGAAAACAGGATGTCAGCATCACAGGTACCCTCCCTCCCATATGTCAGTTCCAAAGAGCAACACTACACATCTAAAGAACAAGTTCATGTTTAAAGAAAACTTCCTTTAAAGGTAAAACAAGTGTGTATGGCTGTTAAATAAAGTAATATTAACAAATGTATTTATAAACATGCCTAAGAATTTCATTTGAATCCCTTGGTAGTGTACAAGTTTCCAATATGCAAACATCATTTTTATAAATAAAATGCATTGTACTTAGTAGTTGTAGGTTTTTCTTCAGTTTTTGTATGCACTAACAGGTTGTCATCAGTAAGGAGCATCATATGCACATGAAGAGCAATCTCATGGAGGCCCCAAGTTATGGAATTGTAAAATGCCCAGAAATTCATACATTTCTAGATGTTTCTGTGAAGGTTTCCCCTAAGCATGAGGTAACAGTTTCTGTGAAGGTTTCCCCTTAGCATGAGTTAACGAGTACTGCAAACATTTAGTGGTCATATATTTGCATATGTATATATGTACATATATATATATGTACATATATATATAGAATATCAACTTCAATAAAAAAAAATATATAAAGGTCTGGTTCAGATAAAAATGTAGTGTCAGTAAGGTTTTCTGTTGGATTTACCTTCTGGAAAATAATTTGCATTACAAGGAGTAGTGATCAAATTACAATGGAGCCCGTAGAATATTACACAAAAGAAATTAAAGAGAAAAAAAATTGTCGTTTAAAAACCTAACATTTGAGTTAAATTGTGTATAAAGTGTTGTGTAGGGTTTTTTCCAGTTTGTCTGCATTAACAGATTTACAACTGCAAGAAAAGGGATAAACGAAGAACAACCAGGTGTCCAGTACCATGGGATGAGCAGTTTTAGAACAAGCATTTAATTCACAACCAATAGTGGAGAAATGCTACATGAAGAATTTATGGGAAGCTTCTGTTGACTGATCATTGTTTTCAGGAAGTATGTTGTATGTAATTTTCAATTCAACAACGGAATATTTCCTTTTTGATAAAGTTTAGAATTAACAAGGTTCTCACAATGTTTTATTAGATTTTCCCTCCTGGAGTAGTTTAAATTTTGCAAGAACATGTTTATCCACCTTAAAATGCCACGCTTGATGAAATAGTTTTGTGACAAAACTGAAATCCATGCTGCTTAAAATGCAATGTGTGTGTTGAAAAATGTAGCCTTGTGTATGCAAACATAGTGTGTGCTGTACTAAATATTTTTGGCAACAATTTGTAACTTATGATGCAAGTCACAGAGTATCTGTGCATGCTTTCTTTACAAGTCTGTAAGCTTTTTCTGGGGGGTCAGTGTTTTTTGCTTTCCTCAGGTTTTTGCATTGTTAGGTTTGGTCGAATTGGCGTACTGTATAAACTGATGGAAAATGCCGTGCGTGTCATGTTCCTGACCAATAAGCGAGCATCCAGCCCAATCTGCCAAATCAAATGCCGTGTAAGAATACAACTCTTGATAAGCATTTCTATTAATGGTTCCCAAGTTTAAAACAGTTAACAGTGAGGTAATATAAAATGTTGTAATATTTATTTTACCTTAGCACCCTAATTGGTGTAAATAATCTCAATTGTGATAAGACTTTCAGGCCTGTAGATATGTTCCCGAGTGCATATGCAAAATCTTCATTGTATGATAATATTGGAAGGAAAATTCCCAAGGTTCGACCCTTTAGACCCTTTAGAAAATGTTAACTGACTCTCCCTCTCAATAAATCTCACCCATTCAAAAATTCTTTGTCGATGGTTCTGTATGTAAATCATATTTCAGACCTCGGTCGAAAAGGGAGGGTGTATTTAGTGAATCTCACACTAAATCTAATACCTTTGCGGTACAGGATATAAACAAACTAAATCCCGACCAGGGGACTTAAAATTTGTATGCGTTTTATAATTCACTTTTTGGAATTTGTTCGCTTGTGCGTGATATGTGAAAATATCTGTAAAAAGCGGACTGATGAGACTTCTATTGGTTAAAATTGACTAAATTAGCCACAGATACAAATGAAATATATCTGGGAAATGAGCAAAAACTAACACCCTCACTTTTCGGCTAAGAGCACCTTTTCAGGAATTTAGTCTTGGTGTAATGATGGCATGTGGTTGAAAATATATACTTTTGTTCCCTTTCCCCTCTATAGAATGTTTTATGCAGGTTAAAGAACGAGTAGAAAATCGTGATGGGTCACATCTGTTGAAATGCACCTGGTGTTTCATTCCCAGATTGCAGTACTAGGATTCTATATATCTTGTATGTAAATGTAATATCAAAGGGGTGCGCCGTGCATTTGATAAATTCTACGAAATCCAGCCCACCATTCCGACCAAACCCACCATCCTCGATCTCACCCGTATCGACAACGTCCACATTACCCACCTTAGCGTAGGTTGTACCCATCTCGCTCACTCCCACCTCCTTACTGGCTCCCCCACCCCTCTGCAACAATTGCCACTTGCCCACCACATGCTCCTTGCCTGCCCCTGTACAACTTTCTCAGAGCTTCCCTCGCCCCTCCATAGCCGAGCTTTTCCAGAAAAAAAGACTTCTGATAAAATGATCTTCCTTTATCGTGCCTCCCTCTACAACCATATTTAGCCGTCTTCTCCCCCCCATCCCCATGTGGTTGTATTCTTTCTTCAGTGAGACCTTTAACGCACTTTATGGGAAAACAAATGTAGAATTCAAATACAATACATTTTTAGAAATATATATACTAAAAATTCATGTTTCCTGGGAATATTTGGTGACCAAGGGATCCCTCTACCCCCCCTCCCACTTCAACCGTTTCTTAAGTTTTATTTGTTAACAGGGTGACCAGAGTGGTGTTTGAGCAATTTCTTCTTCAGAGACTTCATGCAAGACTGGAAACAAGTACCACACACGGTTCCTTGCTTTTGCATTTTTCTGTTCTTCTCTCAAATGCATAAAGTACTAACTCAAGAATGATAAACAATACTATGGCATTCACTTAGTGAGGTTTAACAGAAGACAAAGTTACAACCTAAGAAGCATCACTCTGCTAAAGGTATCACTCAAACAAGTCATTAGGATATGAGCATGATCAAATCTCTCTGCATTTGTATTAGTCACTTTGTATTCAAAAGCGACAGTCATTGTCATTTTTTGCTTTCATTCAGCTTGCGATGTAAGTCACAGTATGGATCTGTGCATACTTTATTTAACGTGTTGGTAAGATGATGTTTTGGGCGTCTCTTTTTGCTTTCCTTTAGTTTTTGCATTTTCAGGTTTCAAGTTGAATTGGTGAACACACTGATCCAAACGTGACATCCTGTGGCATGGTTCCTGCCCATAGTGTGCGAGAAAAACAAGCCTGTTGCTTCAAGATTGATCTGTCAAAGTAAATACTGTCATGGAGGAATACAGCTTGGATCTAGATAAGCAATTTGTTTAAATGGTTTCTACCTACTAAGAAGCACAGTCAAATATTGGTGAATAGTGGGAAATTATGTTGCAAAAATATTAAAAAAAGGCCTCGTTTATGATAACACAGGCAAAATTTTCTCTGAGGGGATTGATTAAGCAAATTGCACTCAAAAAATATACCACTTTGTAAAACTATTTTACATTTTAATCTCAAATTCCAATGGATTTGTTTGTAAATTTGGCAAGTAATCATATTTGCCTTGCAAAAAAAAAGTTATACAAGTATTTAGTAGGATTTTGAAGAGATATATAGATGATGGGATTCATGGCTTTTAAATCCAATTAAAAACTTTAATTTCATGGACTATGTATGTTGTGTGATTAGATGAGAATGTTGTTTTGTTCCCTTTCCCCCTCTTTGAAGTAAATGTTTTATACAGGTTATGAAGATCCTGATTCACATCAGATGGATTCCCTGGTGTCTCGGATTTATTTTTTGAAGAAAGTCATGTGTGAGGGTATCAAGAGACGAGACAATGGAATTGCTTGCAGTTTCAGGTGGTTTTCATCCTTTCTAAATTCATTCAAGAACTTTGCTTTCATGGACCTATGATGTGTGATTAGATGAGAATGGTTTTGTTCTCTTTCCCCCTCTCTTTGAAGTAAATGTTTTATACAGGTTAAAGGAAAAGTTAAAGATCATGATTCACATCAGATGAATGCCCTGGTGTCTCTGATTCATTTCTTGAAGAAACTTCTGTGTGAGGGTATCAAAAGACAATGGGATTGCCTTGCTGTCTCGGGTGGTTGTTTTTCTTCAGAGTGAGACACTTCTAAAACTCATAAATGTACTTTTAATAAA
Organism: Chiridota heheva; assembly: GCA_020152595.1. Lineage (NCBI taxonomy): Eukaryota > Metazoa > Echinodermata > Holothuroidea > Apodida > Chiridotidae > Chiridota > Chiridota heheva. Next base: position 283,162 of record JAIGNY010000154.1, read on the forward strand.
AAGGTTGTAGATTTTAATTAAAAATTCATTTTCCGTCATCGCCAAAAAAAAACTTGTCTCACTTTTGTTTCAAAATGTCTTTTAAACAGCCTTACATAGTTATTATTATTTTTTTCCCTTAACTTTACTTGGGGTTATGTGGGACTGAGGGTTTTCTCCCTCCAAATCTTTTCTCAAGTTTAATTTGTTAGCAGGATGACCAGAGTGCTGCAAAAGCAATTTCTTCTTCAGAGACTTCATGCAAGACTGGATATACAGAAACACCAGTACACTTTAGTGCTGCAACCCTTGGTATAATCATGTTCTGCTTTAGCATTTTTCTGTTTCTTCTCTTAACTCCCAATTGGGGGACAACTAGCATGTTCAAATTCTACCTTTGTGGTAAAGTTATTTTTTATTCCACTTTCAAGTTCAGGTTTCATAAATAACTCTTTAAATCTTTTCAATGTAATTAAGTCTAATGGTCATTTTTTCCTTTCATTCAACTTGCGATGTAAGTCACAGTATAGATCTGTGCATACTTTATTTAACGTGTTGGTAAGATGTTTTGGTTCTCTATTTGCTTTCCTCAAGTTTTTGCATTTTTAGGTTAAAGTCGGATCGGTGAACACAGTGATGAAAACGTGACATCCTATAGCATGGTTCCTGCCCATGGTGTGCAATAAAAACTGCCCAGCCTGTTGGTTCAAGATCGATCTGTCAAAGTAAATACTGTCATGGAGGAATACAGCTCGATCTAGATAAGCATTTATTTAAATGGTTCCTACTAAGAAGCACAGCCAACTATTGGTGAATAGTGGGGGAAAATGTTGAAATTAAATAAAGCAATACCTCGTATGATAACACAGGCAAAATTTTCTTGAGGTGACTGATTAAGCAGAGCACACTCAACCAGACCCATCAAAATTTACCATTAGCTAAAATTGTTTTTAATTTTAATCTAAATTTCAATGGATTTGTTTGTAAATATGGCAAGAAATCATATTTGCCTTTAAAAAAGTATTTAGGATTTTGGAGAAAAATATAAATGGGATTTATTGTTTCTAAATTCATTTAACAACTTGAGATTTCATGGACCATCTTGTGTGATTAGATAAGAATGTGGTTTGTTCCCTTTCCCCCTCTCTTTGAAGTAAATGTTTTACACAGGTTCACGGAAGAAGTTGAAGATCATGATATACAACAGATAAATGCCCTGGTGTCTCTGATTCATTTCTTGAAGAAACTCCTGTGTGAGGGTATCAAAAGACAATGGGATTGCCTTGCTGTCCGGGTAGTTCGTTTTCTTTCTTCAGACCAAGACCGTTATACCTCTAGAACTGTTAAAGGTACTTCAATGAAAAGAGGTGTAGATTTTAAACACAAATAAACTTCATTTAACCGAACTTCTATAATCGCAACTTTTGTTTTTTTAAAGGTCACTTTTTTTTCAAAATTTCTTATAAAACAATTTATCCAGTGTTTTTTTCTTTTTTTAATTTAGGGATATGTGGGACTAATGGTTTCGCCCCGCAAAGTTTTTTTTGTTAGTAGGGTGACCTGAGTGGTGTGAAAGCAATTTTCCTCTTGAAAGACTTCATGCAAGACTGGATATACAGAAACACCACTACACTTCAGTGCCGCAACCTTGGTATAAGCATGGTCTGCTTTAGCATTTTTCTGTTTCTTCTCTAAACTCCCAATTGGGATAACTAGCATTGTGGTAAAGTTATTTTCTATCCTACTTTGAAGATCAAGTTTCATAATATCTGTAGCTCGTTCATGTAATCTTTTTAAGTCACTATTTAAAAAGGGATGGTCATTTTTGTTTGTTTTTTTTGCTTTCATTCAGCTGCGGTGTTAGTCGCAGTATAGATCTGTGCATACTTTTTTTAACGTGTTAGTAAGATGATGTTTTGGGTGTCTCTTTGCTTTCCTTAAGTTTTTGCATTTTTAGGTGGAGTTGAATTGGTAAACACAGTGATGAAACATGACATCCTATAGCATGGTTCCTGCTCATGGTGTGCAAGAAAAACAAGCCTGTTGGTTCAAGATTGATCTGCCAAAGTACATACTGTCATGGAGGAATACAGTTCGATCTAGATAAGCATTTATTTGAATGGTTCCACTAAAAGCACAGCCATATAAATATTGGTGAATAGTGGGAAAATATGTTAAAATTAAAAAGAAAAAAACCTCATTCTATGATAACATGGCCACAATTTTCTCCGAGGTAACTAAACAAATCCCACTCGAATCGGACCGAACAAAATTTTCCACTCTAAAATTATTTTAATTTTTGATCAATAACACAGGCACAATTTTCTCGAGGTAACTGACTTTAGCAAATTGGACCGGACAAAATTTTCCACTTAAAAATAATTTTAAGTTTTGATTTCAAATTCCAATAGATTTGTAAATTTGACATGTAATCATATTTGCCTTGGAAAGAAAAGTCATAAGTATTTAGTAGAATTTTGGAGAAAGATATAAATAGGATTCATTCTTTTTATATTCATTAAAGAACTGATTTCATGGACTATGTTGTGTGATTAGTGAAGAATGTGGTTTTGTTCCTTTTTCCCTCTGAAGTAAATGTTTTGTACAGGCTAAAGGAACAAGTTCAAGATCATGGTTCACATTACATCAGGTGTCTCTGATTCATTTCTTAAGAAACTCGTGTGTGAGGGTATCAAAAGACAATGGGATTGCCTTGCTGTCTCCGGTAGTTGTTTTCTTTCTTCAGAGCGATTGTCTTTCTTCAGAGCGAGACCTTTATACTTCTAAAACTAAAAGGTACTTAAATGAAAAGTGCAGATTTTAAATACAAATAAAGTTCATTTAACAGAACTCCTAATCGCAAGAAAAACAAATGTCACTTTTCATTTCGTGTGTTTCAAACAATTTGTCAATGGTTTTTTTTTTTTTTTCCATTGGGGGATATGTGGGACCGAGGGTTTTCTCCATGCAAACCTTTTCTTTAGTTTTATTTGTTAGCAGGGTCACCCAAGTGGTATGAAAGCAATTTCCTCTTATAGACTTCATGCAAGACTGGAAACACAAGTACACTTCAGTGCTCTGCTTAATTTATAGTTGGCATTTTCCTGTTCTTCCTCAACTCTCAATTGGGTTAACTAGCATGTTCAAAATCTACCCCTGTAGTAAAGTTATTTGTATCCCACTTTTAAGTTCAGGTTTCATGATAACTGCAACTCCTATAATCTTTTTAAGTCTCTTTGTATTCAAAAGCGATGGTCATTTTTGTTATTTTTTGCATTCATCAAGCTTGTGATGTAAGACACAATAGATCTGTGCATACTTTATGTAACATGTCAGTAAGATTCTGTTTTGGGAGTCTCTTTTTTGCTTTTCCTTAAGTTTTTGCATTTTTAGGTCAAAGTTGAATTGGTGAACACAGTGATGAAACTGGCATGGTTCCTGCCAATGGTATGCAAGAAGAACAAGCCAATTGGTTCAAGATTGATCTGCCAAAGTAAACACTATGTCATGGAGGAATACAGTTCGATCTAGATAAGCATTTATTTGAATGGTTCCACTAAGAAGCACAGCCATATAAATATTGGTGAATAGTGGGAAAATATGTTTAAATTAAAAAGAAAAACACCTCATTCTATGATAACACGGCCACAATTTTCTCTGTAATAACTAATCGGACCGAAAAAAATTTTCCACTCTAAAATTATTTAAATTTTTGATCAATAACACGGGCACAATTTTCTCCGAGGTAACTGACTTTAGCAAATTGGACCGGACAAAATTTTCCACTTAAAAATAATTTTAAGTTTTGATTTCAAATTCCAATAGATTTGTAAATTTGACATGTAATTATATTTGCCTTGGAAAGAAAAGTCATAAGTATTTAGTAGAATTTTGGAGAAAGATATAAATAGGATTCATTCTTTTTATATTCATTAAAGAACTGATTTCATGGACTATGTTGTGTGATTAGTGAAGAATGTGGTTTTGTTTCTTTTTCCCTCTGAAGTAAATGTTTTGTACAGGCTAAAGGAACAAGTTCAAGATCATGGTTCACATTACATCGGGTGTCTCTGATTCATTTCTTAAGAAACTCTTTGTGTGAGGGTATCAAAAGACAATGGGATTGCCTTGCTGTCTCCGGTAGTTGTTTTCTTTCTTCAGAGCGATTGTCTTTCTTCAGAGCGAGACCTTTATACTTCTAAAACTAAAAGGTACTTAAATGAAAAGTGCAGATTTTAAATACAAATAAAGTTCATTTAACAGAACTCCTAATCGCAAGAAAAACAAATGTCACTTTTCATTTCGTGTGTTTCAAACAATTTGTCAATAGTTTTTTTTTTTTTTTCCATTGGGGATATGTGGGACTGAGGGTTTTTTCCATGCAAACCTTTTCTTTAGTTTTATTTGTTAGCAGGGTCACCCGAGTGGTATGAAAGCAATTTCCTCTTATAGACTTCATGCAAGACTGGAAACAAGTACACTTCAGTGCTCTGCTTAATTTATAGTTGGCATTTTCCTGTTCTTCCTCAACTCTCAATTGGGTTAACTAGCATGTTCAAAATCTACCCCTGTAGTAAAGTTATTTGTATCCCACTTTTAAGTTCAGGTTTCATGATAACTGCAACTCCTATAATCTTTTTAAGTCTCTTTGTATTCAAAAGCGATGGTCATTTTTGTTATTTTTTGCATTCATCAAGCTTGTGATGTAAGACACAATAGATCTGTGCATACTTTATGTAACATGTCAGTAAGATTCTGTTTTGGGGGTCTCTTTTTTGCTTTTCCTTAAGTTTTTGCATTTTTAGGTCAAAGTTGAATTGGTGAACACAGTGATGAAACGACATCCTACGGCATGGTTCCTGCCAATGGTATGCAAGAAGAACAAGCCAATTGGTTCAAGATTGATCTGCTAAAGAATTAGTGTGACATGGAAGAATACAGCTCGAGATAAGCATTGATTTAAATGGTTGCCACTAAGAAGCACATTCCAACTATTACTGAATAGCTAAAATAGTGGAAAAATTGTTCTTTTTGATAATGCAATCAATACCGTTTGAATGATAACACACGCAAAATTTTCTTGAGGCGACTGAAAACAAATCACTCTTGGACCAGATCCAACCAAAATTGGCATGAAATTAAATCATTTGGTTTCGAAAGAAAAGTAACACGGTATTTGATAAGAGAGAAAAATGTAAATGTGATTCCTTGCATCTAAAATCATTCGAGAACTAATTTCACGGTCTCTATTGTGTGTTGTGATTAGTTCAGATATGGTTTTGTTCCCTTTCCCCTTTTTTGAAGTAAATGTTTTATACAGGTTAAAGGAAAAAGTTGGCCAATGATGATTCGTATCTGTTGAAATGGAGTTGAATGACTGGGCGTCTCCTTTTCAACTCCAGCAATAATTGGAAAATGTGAGTTCGATTGTGTTGGCCATGCCTATTGTTGCAAAATACACTTCTACAATTTTGAAAGCTTTCAAATTTTGGGCGAGGTAATATTTTTGAGTTAAAACAACGTTTTGTGAGATCTTTTCGAAACTATAAAAAATATGTTGTCATTGTTTTTTCATGCTATTGGTGTTATCGGGACCGAGGATTTTTTCCCCGCAAACCCTTTTTTTTTTTTTTTTTTTTTTTTTTTTCAAGTCTTATTTGTTAGCAGGGTGACCAGAATGAGTGGTATTGGAGCAATTTCCTCATCAGAAACTTGCAAGACTGGAAACTCGAGTAGCATACTATTTAGGGTTTTACGACACGTTGCAGCTGGCTAGTGGCCAAGACCACTTCGGTTACAGTATGTTTTATGTTCCACGATAAAATGCATTTTTTTCTGAAACGGCAATAAGGCTTGATGTACTTCATGTGTTTTGCTCACATACTGCACACCTACCTACCTATTGGTATCATTTATAGCGCACTTGCAGTCGAAATGCTTAATTTCTCATTTTTCTTTCATTGACAACTTAATAACCATTTAAATTATTTTTGCTACTTCACATTCCTGCATCTAATAGGGCTATCATTGCACCGTTACTCTGTAATTATTCAATTGACTTGGCAACACTCATCTCCTTGACATATACAGTATGCCTGTTATTTCTCAATTGCATAAAAGTAGCTTAACATATATAAACCATGCAGTGTGCTATCAAAAGCAAGGCGAGGACAAGAATGTTACAAACCTAAGAAAGCATCTGTGTACATGGTATCAGCTGGCAAAGTTATTGGGGATAAACCAGCATGTCCAACAACTCCCTCTCTCTATATATATATATTCGTGTTTTTTTCCACCCTTTTTTTGCTCTTTTTTTCTGTCTTTAAGAAGACTGGTCTGCCACCATTTCAATTCAATAAAAAAGTTTTTAATTTGAATTCTGCACATTGTAAGACGCAGTTTGTCTGCGCACAGTTTTAAAGTAACCGATCAACGCACTATAAATTTCTACAACACTTCTCATTTAGAAGAAACGTGAAAATCTTTTCATACAATTTAAAGTTAAAAAATACTGGTGTATATGGATTGTTTCCCATATTAAAGACAAATCACCATGCTTGTCCAGTTGTCCTGCAGTGCTAATATGAAAGACTGCTTATTTGTGGTGGGAATCATCGAAAGATGGTGTAATGCTTAAAAAGATACAGTACACATTGGTAAGAGGTGCACTGTTCCAACAGTTTCATTACAACTGTGATTGTTACTTTTGTTCTGTACTGCAGTTTGTTGCACAAATTGGTAATCTCATTTGTTCAGAAATTTCTGTTGGTCACAAATAGCAATGTGTAAATCACTACTAAAACTGTTTGCATGTAACATGAAAACCAAGCATGTTAGTCACAATCTCACACTTTTACCAGACATAAAACATTCATTACCCCAGTAACTCTTGTATACAGGAAAAACTTTGTTATATATTTTTATTATCCATAAAAATATGTGAACCTTTTTTTTTATATATATATTTTTATATATTGCATGTAAGGGCTTCTGGGTGGTGAATGACCTTTGGGTTCAGTCCCCCCTCTCCAAATTTTCTTTTCTCAAGTTAAATTTGTTTACAGGTATGGAACAAGTTACTTCCTGAAAGCTGAAAGACTAACAGTTGAATGTTGAAGTTGGGTCAGAACAATCTTGAAGATTTGTTGAGCTGGTAGACCAAAGCTATTTTTTTCAAAGGCTTGTAAAAGTCTTCGGTCAAGTGGTAGGATCTAACTTATCATGCAAGTTTGTCTGTTTTGCCTGACATTAGTTCTAACAAGAATTAAAACCTATATTTTCCAAATTGTCATGGAATGAATTGGCTTTGTTAACTTCAAAATGTTTGTATTGCTTTTTTTTTGTATATACCCTGGCTGTAAATGAAATGAAACTTTGTTTTGTTTATAAAAAAATCATGGACATCATTAATACATAATTAAATGTGTAAAAGTAAGACCTGTTTGGGAAAGAGCCTAGAATTAGGAACCTTTATGGCATACTAAAAATGAAATTGTAAATTTATCACAATTTTTCAACAAAGACTACAGGACTAAAAATTTCAGGTCTAGTCATGGTTTCTTTAAGTAGTATCTTTCCCATACTTTTCTTAAAAATTTGATATTCATCCACTGTTTTCATCACATGGTTATAATATGTTAACTAATAGTATAAATTTTGTCGCTGGTTAACAATAGGTTTTGCGCATTTCTGTTTGCCTGTTTGTTTCCTCTCTTAAAATGCATATTATATAGAATGCTGCTGAACTTGTAAGAAAGAAGTTCTAAAGTGTAGCCAAATGATCCCCATTGGTGCAAGTAATATTTCCAACAACCATGGAAAACTAAGATGGCACTGCTGCATGCTTTTCAGCTCCAAAGATATTCACCTCTCCAGCATGTAAAGCCATGAATCCTCTTTGGTAAACTTTCTTTTATTATAATATTTTCGCTCAATTGATCAAGTCTGGTGTTTATTCAGCTTATTCATGTAGTGAAGTTATTACTTTAACCTTTCGCTTCAAATTTTTTGTGGATTTGAATTACAGAACCTATTTTATTTACATTGACTTAAAATTAAACCTTTTTGCAGGTTTCCACTAACAACAGACTTGTTTATTTACAATGAATTTAAAATAAACTTATTCATGTTCACAGTTTTAAGTATTCAAAGGTATTTGCTTTGTGCAATAGTCATGCCATAGGATGCTGTTTTTTTTTTCTTCCCGGTTTTGTTTTTTTGATCAGGACAAGTCCAAGGAAAGATCCACTTTGCAACTGCATCCCTCCAGTACTTTCAACATATACCAAATCAAACAAATACTTTTAACATACACTGGATCAAACAAATACTTTTAACATACACTGGATCAAACAAACCTGTTACATTATCTTTAAATTGAAGATCTCACACAAAAATTGTTTTCCTATATATTGGAATTTGGACATGTTCTTTAGGAACAACAATCTAATATAATTTTTCATTTCTAAATCATGTTACAGCTTCAGATCAATTTAGATAAAATCACTAATGTAACTATGAGGAGAATCCCTTTGTTACAGAATATTTAATTCATTTACTTAAGTAATAACTTTTGCAAATTAAATTTCAAATACTTGGCACATCTAACAACCCATCTACATTCTAGAAACCCATGCCTTTGTATGTATACCCTGGTTTTTTGTCCTAATTTGTATTTTAAACGCAATGGTGCAAATAATAAATGTGGAGATTGTCTCAGATGACAGGTAATTGGAAACTTTACTACTGACTAACTGAAGACTGATAAGCTACTGTAAGGTCAGTTTGTCTGGGTGATGACTACAAATTTAATTTTGTTAATACTTACTTTATTTCTACACTCCTGTCTAATACTTTTAGAAATTCCACAATCTTAAACATTACACTAAAACATCCATGCATTTTCTATACCCTCCCCCCTTTTTCCGTAAAGTATATTTGTATCTTGAAACAGGATGACTGCTAGATGCGCTGTCAACAATAGCATGGCGTCCATGACAAGAAATGACTTGCTCTTCAAGAAAAGATTCTGGGAAAACCACGTGCGCCCACCGCAATCAACACAAAAGAGAGATAAGAGATTAACTTTTTCAAAATGACTAACATTTCTCAGTGGAGGCACTGAAAGATGCAAAACATGTAGGACAGCCCTTGTAACTAAATTTCTTTAAAACAAATTTAAATACCACAAAAATTTAGTCTGATGCATTAAAGAGTTAAAATGTTGGCTATCATAACAAATTCAACAAGCCTAATGTGACTATGTTCACACAAGCAGCCTTGTCTTTCCCCTTTCTGTTCCCATGAGCTTTATTTTCCCCACAGGTTTTGGCCTTTAGAAAGCGCAGCAGTGTTGAAATAAAAGCTTATACCCACTTTAGAGCCCCTCGTAGCCTGCAATGAAGAAGAACCAAGTTGCAGAACAAGTTATTTTAAGTAGCTGATAAGTGCCTCGCTGAAGACTACAGTACGATTGCGTCTTCCAAATACAACCGACCAATACAGTAAAGAAGGATAGGCCTTAGCCCTTGTAACATCATGCTTGGAATTTTTGGTATTGTGTGAATCTCAGCACTTGGAAAGTATGCAAGGAAATGGTAACATGAATTGCTTTTGATCAATCTTTTCTTACTTCGTAATTCAGGCCTATTTCAATTTTGACGAAAGCACTACATCTGCCCGCTGACTTTTAACCTTGAACCCTTTTCTTACTAATGTATCTAATAAAATTGGACCCACTGAAGTGAATAAGATGACCATACTGTTAATGTATGGCAGAAAGAATTTTGCGATGCATATCTTGTATTAAGCTCTGCAATTGTTTCTTCTTCGTGTGTCTTTCTCCCTCAAATTTTTACTACCAGCTAGGATTAATCTGGGTCAATATCTTGATACTGGGGAGGCCTGCAACCATTTCAGTACTTTTGTCTCCTAAGAAACGGATTTTGTGCCCAACTTCAGAGCATAGATATTTTGGCCTGTGGGATTACAGGTTCAATTTCAAGGAACGTAAGATGTAACTGCAGTAAACATGTTCATAGGCAGGCAATATTTTTACTTCCGAAAGGTATTTTTTTTTTTTTTGTAAAAGGAAAATACTTTGGGGAATATTTAACATCAGAAATGTATATGACCTGTATCTGAAATTTACCTACACCCTGTAGGCTAGACCTCTAAAAAAAAAAAAAACCAAACTTATCAGTGTTTTGTTTTGAATATCCATTCAATTAATTGCAGGGATTATTTTTCATACATGGGTCCCAAGGCGCCCCCCACCCCTTTCAAATCAAAGATCCACTTTTATATTTACAGATAGATGCAAGTTGTCAGGAGCAATTCTGTTTACAGCTCAAATTTCCAGACTGTGCCATTGAAGAAAACAACATTAAGATCACATTTATTTGGTGTACAGTAGATGATATGGATTTCTTCATCCAGAATAAGAAACACATCTTCAAAAAAGATATGAAATTCATTGGTGGTTTACAGTAGACAATAAGGACTTCATACCTGGGAAAGCTCATCCAGAAGGGAAACTTGTATTTTTGGCCCATTGTAGAGAACTTCAAAATAGCATTCCATGTGATGATCTACAGATGGTCTGCAGTATTCGGGACGAATGCATTTAGAATAGAAAACTCCTGAAAGAAAAAAAAGTCAAATTCATTGGTATTTTACAGTAGATGATGTGGATGTCATACCTGTGGTATAAAGCTCATCCAGAAGGGAAACCTGTTACATAATTTTGGCCCATTGAAGGTAGCATTCCATGTGGTGATGTACTGTATTTGGGACTTCAACTGGAATAGGAAACTCCTGAAAAAGATCAAATTCATTGGTGGTTTACAGTAGATGATATGGACTTTGAACCTGGGGTAAAGCTCATCCAGAAGGGAAACTCATTACATAATTTTGGCCAGTTGAAGGTAGCATTCCATGTGGTGGTGTACTGTATTCGGGACTTCATCTGGAATAGGAAACTCCTGAAAAAAGATCAAATTCATTGGTGGTTTACAGTAGATGATATGGACTTCATTCATACCTGGGGTAAAGCTCATCCAGAAAGGAAACTCATTACATAATTTTGGCTTATTGAAAGTAGCATTCCATGTGGTGGTGTACTGTATTCATCTGAAATAGGAAACTTCTGATCGAATTCATTGGTGGCTTACAGTAGATGATATGGACTTCATTTATACCTGGGGTAAAGCTCATCCCGAAGGGAAACTTATTACATAATTTTGGCCCATTGAAGGTAGCATTCCATGTGGTGGTGTACTTAATGTATTCATGACTTCATCTGAAATAGGAAACTCCTGAAAAAGATCAAATTCATTGGTGGTTTACAGTAGATGATATGGACTTCAGTCATACCTGGGGTAAAGCTCATCCAGAAGTATACCTTTATTACATAATTTTGGCCCATTGAAGGTAGCATTCCATGTGGTGGTATACTGTATTCGGGACTTCATCTGGAATAGGAAACTTCTGAAAAAAGATTAAGTTCATTGGTGGTTCACAGTAGATGATATGGACTTCATACCTGGGGTAAAGCTCATCCAGAAGGGAAACTTGATATGTATTTTGGGACCGTTGTAGAGAAATTCAAGATAGCCTTACATGTGGTGGTGTGTAATATTCAGTGACTTCTTCGTCCAGAATATTTTGGTGGTTTACAGTGGATGGATGATATGGACTTTATATCTGGGGTAAATAAAGATAATCCAGAAGGGAAACTCCGTTGTGTATTTTTGACCCATAGACAAATTCAAGATAGCATTCCATGTGGTGGTGCACAGTATTCAGGACTTCATTATACAGAATAGAACAATATTGAAAGAAGTTTCACATTCTTGTACCTTGAGGGTAAAGCTCATCCAGAATGGAAAAAAAAAGTTGGCAGTATTATTTGCCCACAGTAGAAAAAAGAAGATCAAATTCATTTATGTACAGTATGATGTGGCTGTCGTAAAAAAAAAGAGTAGAGAGAGAGAGCGATCAAATTAACTGGTGTACAGTACGTGGACTTTATCTTGAATGGAAACTCATTGAAAGTATTAGCCCAGAGAAAAAAAGGAAAAATCATCTGCATGGTGTACAGTATGATGTCGACTGCACTCTTATAAAGAAGAGGCACATAATTTTTTTAAATGTGTAATAATAGCAATGGATTTCTGGAAGTAATGTCAATTAGCAGTTGTATGTGGAAATCGCAAAAAAAGAACTTTTAAATAAATATTTTAAAAAATTCTGCCCATGATCAAGGGAGATTGAATTCAAGAGTTTTAAATTGGAAGGATAATTGCAAATGGTTTACAGAACCAAGAAAGATATTTTCCCGGACCAGAATATTTTCTAAAGATCATCAGGGAATTGGAAGAGGAAGGGTAGAAGAAGTTGCAAGAAAACTTGATATCATTTTAAAAGGGCAAGCAGAGGACAGCATCACAGTTTCAACATCACAACTCAAATATACACTCAACATTTTGGACAAAAGGGAAAAAGGACGAAAATTATCTGTGGTATTGTGAAAATCATTGCTTTTTTTTCTTCATGTTTTTGTAAATGCATTTTTAAAAGAATGAGATCTGTAAATTAATTTTCACCATAAAAGGTATTAATGATATCCCCTGTGCTTTTTTTTTTTTTTCCTCTAATTTTCTTCTTTTTTTGTGCAAAAGATACAGCTGGGTAGATAACCGTCTGTATATCTGAATAGAATTGTTGGCTAAGACTAACAGTGGTAAAAAATTTAAAACATTTATGCAAAGGTAAACCCTATCGTAACCAACAAATGTGTTCTAAAAATTAGATTTTGTGTTAGCCCAAATATTTTGGCTTTGCTCCCTCTCCCATCTAGTCTCTTTTCCGAATCGATCAAGGAGCGCCTGGTCGACTTTTTTTTTGATATCCCAAAGAGGCAGGAACATTTATTGTGAAGAAAAAGTGTGGAATTGGGCAGAAGGCTATCCTATCCTGCTGCAGGTTACTTGTCACCAGTGTCAACACAAAATAAACCCACTGAAATAAACTTTTCGTAGTAAGTAGAACTAAGCTTTTCACTTTTTTGTGTCAACACCAAATAAACCTACTGAAATGAACTTTTCGTAGTAAGTAGGAATTAAGTTTTTGTTGCCTTTGTGAAAGATATTTTGAAAACGTGCCCCAGAATGAGATTTTCTGTTGTGTATTGTATTTTTTTTTTTAGGATTTTGTAGGTGGGAGTGAAAATATAAAAGCTGCTTCGTGGGCCTCTTGTAGAAAACTGATGGGATTTGGTGTATACTTGTTCTTGTACCACTTATGATCTAAGAAACGGATCCGCAGTCTGGCTTAATGTACCCAATATTTCATGTATTACTCTGGGGGGTAGGGCATTCTGCAGACTCTGCCCACTTTAGTGGAATGATCTCCCACTTCAAATAAGAATAATTAATTGTCTTCACGTGTATCTGAAATCAATCAAAACACATTTGTTTATGGTTTATTTTAGTAATTAAGTATGTATTGTATTCATGTTCTTTGTAAAGCGTTTTTGAATATGCCTGTATAGAAAGGACGCTATATAAATGTATTATTATTTTGCTGTTTCATCTAATTGATCTGGGTAGGCTTCCACACCCGTTCTGTATTCAACGTTCTTTGTTGAGAGTAAAAGAATCTTGCCTTATTTCAAGAAAAAGGCAGCTTAAAGTTGATATTAAAAAGCAACTGCTTTACATCTGGTATGACTTAACTTGTCTCGGATATGTAAAAAGTGTGTATTATTTTATTTGAACTAACTTTGGTATTTTGTTTTTGTGAGAAGTGATTTTTAAACTTATGTTATTTGTCTGCGGGTTTGCCCAGTGCCTGAATTTTGTAGGGTTTTCGTTTTGTTTTCCCCATTACATTTTATTTCCAAGCCAGGGTTGTATATAGAAGTGCAGGGATCACCTAAAAAAGATGTACTACTCTAAAAGAACTGGAAAAGGATCATAGAAAAGTAAACAAGAAGTTGCAACGGACAAAGTTTGAATGAGTTGCACCCTTTCCTGAATTGACTGGCGGTTCGATAAAACTAAATGTGTGGATTTTACTGTTGGTGTCTTATACTTTATTTCAAAATGATGACATTGTTTAGAGTAGCATTTGACCGTCTGCTTTTGTTGAAAATTGTTTAATGCTTGTCTCTTGGGGAAAATAGAGGGGATTTGTCCTCTCGGGGATGCCCCTCAATTTCTTTTTCTAGAGTTCTTTTCTCAGATCCGGGAGGTATTCTAAACAACACAAGTAGACAGACCTTCAAGATGAAGCAATTGCACCATATCCTGGACTTATGGCAAGAAAAGATATTTTTCAAAGTTTGAAACACTATTTCGTATGTAATTCAGCATATACTTTCCAAAATTAAGTTTTTGCATACCATTTGCTTGTCTCATTGTGAAAAAATGAAGGGATTTGGGGGCCCCCACCCCTCGTCTTTCTTTTTCTCTTATTCCGGAAAGGATTCCGAAGAACATGACACAAAAGAGGTCTGACCTTCAACATGAACTTTCTGAAATTTCGATTTTATTATAACATTCTTTAAATGCGAGCAATCTTTACAGATCTTTATTATTTGATATGAGATTAGAAACATGATTGGATGTTGGAAAGATAATGTGCTGAGAAAGTGTGTCACTGTAAGGCTTCCTTTCTCCCAAGTTTTTCTCCCCTTCAAGTGATTTATTTAGGTTTATAAATGGATCCAAAGTTTCTTGGTTATCAAGAGTTCCATCAAAGCTCTCCTAACTCGAGTTCAAGAACCACCTAACATGACAGCTAAACCAACTTAACTGAAACCATCCCAAGGGAAACATGACACACAAAAAAGACACTACATGTACTTGGTAAGTTACGAAGGTGATGAAGTAGTTCTCTTGTAAGGATGTTCTGTGACGAACTTGATCAGTATAATCCTAGTCAGTAAGTCACAGCTGTCTGTGCATTTATAACCAATGGTATCAGTTGTATGACCATATACATATCAATCTTTTACTCATTAAAAACTTGCGCAATACAGAAGTCTGTATAATTACTGTTTACATACACCAAAGCATTAAATGAATACTTGCTTCTAAGTGAAGTCATCATTGGAGGGAAAAAGTTTTAATTTAAATGTAGCATTGTGGGTTGGTTTGTTTTCTTTTTTGGAAGTCTTGCCTTATTAGATGTGCCTGTCAGATCCCGATGTTGCACATGGCTTGTTGAGAAAGTCGAGAGTCGTATCTCTTTATCATCATTTGAGGATTGTGCTGTTCTTTCTGGTGTGTGCTTTCTGTTATAAATGGTCTTTCTGGAGGTTTTGCTGGACTGGATCCATCTCTCTTAGCTGATACCAGAGGTTTATACCATAAGATGTCCATGGAACAAAGTGGTTGGACTTCTTGGGACTGATCTATTGACCAATATGGGTTTGACGGACGTGGACCTTGTGCTCTTCTTAAATCCTGTTGGTGAGTACTTGTTGGAATCATTCATTCTCTTGCCCTACAGGTCTGTGATGACTGTGAGCCAACAGTTAATTTTCCTTTGAAATAATAAATGTATCGAGGATATGAAAGAGGACTTCAAAAGAAACAAAATAGTGAAAAAAGCGTTAAAAAACTTTTATTATTCTATTATATTTTGTCCTGCGATATGTCAAAAAAGTAGTAAAATTAAATCTAGGAAGGGTTATTATAATATACCACCTGAAGAAAATTTAGGAAAAAAATAAGTGAAAGAATTAAATAAACTTTCTTTAAAATACATAATTTTGAGAAAGCTGTGACATCGCAACTAGTTTGATTTCGGTCGTTGCTACAGAGATGATACCAAATCTTAAACTTCAATAACTCCTTCACAAAATAAGATTTTGCAATGCTTCCACCATTTTGTTTCTTTTGAAGTCCTCTTTTATATAAGATGCACTTGATTGACCCCTGAACTGATCCTTTAAAAAGAATTCCACCAAAAAATGGTTCCAAAAAAAGTCACAGTACATGGTTAGAAGTTTCACACTTAACAATCCAAGTTATTGTGTTACAGAAAATGACAAAATTTCAATGTCCAAAAATCTGCACGTTGACTTTGCGGTGCCGTTTAACTTCAATAAAACATCCAAAAATGGGACAACATAAATGTGTATTAAAATTTGTCGACAATTTTGTGACACATCTGAAATTTTGTGACGAGCCAATCATCACGCCATTCACTTGTGTTAGCTGTAGTTTCTTTGTCATGCTTTGAAATGGAATAACCATGACGACAGCTGTGTAATTTTGCCATTAAAAAAAGCACAAACTTCTTGTCTAAGAGTTATGGCTAATACAAGATTAAAGATTTTTTGACATTGATATATGAACAAGGTAAATCTATGAAAGCTGGCGGATTTAACTTGGTGCATCCTTATCGGGGAACAACCAAGGGTTTTTTTTTTTTTTTAAACTTTTTTTACAGTCTCGTATTGCACTTCTGAAATTATACATCTAAACTGATCATTTTACATTGTTTGTTTTCTTCTCAGGGACCCTTGACATTTGCTGCTGCTGTATGCCATCTTATGGGGGAGGAATCAAGAGCAGAGATGCTGTGCTGGCCCTGTACCACAGAAGCTCTTTTATAATATGCATAATAAGTCTTTAACTACATTTTGTCAATTCAGAGAGAAGAAAACATGTTTAATAGATCATTCATAAAAAATTCAACAGTTAATTTAGTTCCTCAAAATTTGTTCTGAAAAAAGTTTTTAAAAAAATTGACTCGAAAAGTTTTTAGGATTGCAAATTTTTTTTTTTTTTTTTTTAATGGACTTTTCAAAATGACTAAAATTTTAAACAATGCAATGCAAGTACATAGCAAGGAAGTATTGAGAAAGTAATTTCCTTAAATAAATGAGGCTTAATGCTAAAATTCTTTCTTGTGTGCTATAGTGTGTGTTGCAGTGTAAGCCTGTTAACTGAGCAAAAGTTACAATTATGGAGGAGTATCTGGACATATTTCAAATTAAAAAATTTGTGGATATAATTAAATATGACAGGAAATAAGAGAAAAAACAAACATACAAGGAATCATGAAATAAAACATTTTTGTTGTTACGTTACAGTAATTGTTTGGTGTGGCCTCTTCTCCCAAAACACGTTTCAGTGTTTTACAGGTACATGTATTATACGCTACATTCAGCAAGTTTTCCCATTTTTCCCCAAAGAGGGTTTTTGTTGGGTTTTTCACTTGCCTATGTAGCTGCACGGTAATGCAAGTACACGAGGGGATGCCAGGTCAAACTCATTTAAGTAAAAGATGTGAACAAGAATTGGCTACTCTAAAAGAAAAAGATTTGAAAAAAAAAAAAAGGCCAAATAAAATAATAAAAAAGAAAATGGTTTTCAATGGTTTTATTTCTCGTTTTGGATACATTATTTTTATGGCTGGTTCGAGTTTGAATATGGTTTCCATTAATTGACAGGCTTGCTACTACAGGGTTTGCCATGGTGAATTCCAGTTGACTGGATTTTGTACTCCTGGATCGTCCCTCATTCTGCTCATGGCTGTCTATCCCCAAAGCCCTAAATCTGTTTTCTACATCTTTAACATACCCCCACTGAAGAGAAGTACCTCCCAACCCCTTTGTTAATGGGAAGTACCACTCTCCACCCCATCGTGACTGAGAAGTACCACCCCACCTCGTGACTGAGAAGTATCACTCACCCACCCCACCTTGTGACAGAAGTATCACTCGCCCACCGCACCTCGTGACTGAGAAGTATAACTCGCCCACCCCACCTCGTGACTGAGAAGTATCGCTCACTCACCCACCCCCACCTCGTGAATGATAAGTATCACTTCACACCCCACCCCACCTCGTTACTGAGAAGTATCTTTCCCCCACCCCACCTCGTGACTGAGATTCTACCACTCCCCCACCCCACCTCGTGACAAGTATTATTCCCCCACTCAACTGGAAAGTACCACCACCCCACCCCACATCATGACTTGGAAGTACCCCACCCCACATCATGACTGGGAAGTACCACTCCCCACCCCACCTCACATCGTGACTGGGAAGTACCACCTCCCCACCCCACCTCACATCGTGACAGAAGTACCACTCACCCACCCCACATCGTGACAAGTACCCCACCCCACATCGTGACAAGTACCCCACCCCACCTCAAGACTGAGAAGTACCACTCACCCACCCCACATCGTGACTGGAAAGTATCACTCGCCCACCCAACCAAACCTCGTGACAGAAGTATCACTCACCCACCCCACCTCGTGACTGAGAAGTATCTTTCCCCCACCCCACCTCGTGACAGAAATGTCATTCCCCATTGACTGGAAAGTACTACCACCCCACCCCATGACTGGGAAGTACCAGTCCCCACCCCACATCATGACTAGGAATTAGTACCACCCCCACCCCACACATCGTGACAGAAGTACCACTCCCCACCTCACATCAGGACAAGTACCACTCCCCACCTCACATCGTGAAAGAAGTACCACTCCCCACCTCACATCGTGACAAAAGTACCACTCCCCCACCTCACATCAGGACAGAAGTACCACTCCCCACTCACATCAGGACAGAAGTACCACTCCCCACCTCACATCAGGACAGAAGTACCACTCCCCCACCTCACATTGAGACAAAAGTACCACTCCCCCACCCCACCTCGTGACAGAAGTACCACTTCCCACCCCACCTCGTGACTGTAAACTACTACCCCACCCCACTTCATGACTGAGAACTACCACTCCCCACCCAACCGTGACTGAGAACTACCACTCCCTCACCCCACTTCGTGACTGAAGCTACCATTCTCCCACCCCACCTCATGACTGAGAAGTACCAATCCCCCACCCACCTTGTGACTAAGAAGTACCACTCTCTCACACCACCTCGTGACTGAGAAGTACAACTTCCCCACCTAATCTCGTGACTGAAGCTACCACTCTCCCACCCCACCTCATGACTAAGTACCAATCCCCCACCCACCTTGTGACTGAGAAGTACCACTCTCTCACACCACCTCGTGACTAAGAAGTACCACTTCCCCACCCAATCTCGTGACTGAAGCTACCACTCCCCCACCCCACCTCGTAGCTGCAGCTACCACTCCCCACCCCACCTCATGACTGAGATCTACCACTTCCCCACCCTACCTTGTGACAGAGAACTATCACTCCCCACCCCACCTCGTGACCGAGAACTACCACTCCCCCAACCCAACTTGTGTCTGAGAACTACCACTCCCCCCACCCCACCTCGTGGTTTGAGAAATACCCTCCACCCCACTTCGTGACTGAGAACTACCACTGCCCCACCCCAGTTCGTGACTGAGAACTACCACTCCCACCCCAGTTCGTGACTGAGAACTACCACTCCCCACCCCAGTTCGTGACTGAGAACTACCACTCCCCACCCCACCACATCGTGACAGAACCACCACCCCCACCCCACCTCGTGACTGAGAACTACCACTACCCCACCCCACTTCGTGACTGAAAACTACCACTACCTCACATCGTGACAGAACTACCACTCCCCACCCCACCTCACACCACACTCGTGACTGAGAACTACCACTCCCCCACCCTACCTCACCATCGTGACTGAGAACTACCACTACCCCCACCTCGTGACTGAGAACTACCACTCCCCAACCACACCTCGTGACTGAGAACTACCACTTCCCCAACCCACCTCATGATTGAGAACTATCACTTCCCCACCTAATCTCGTGATTGAGAACTACCACTCCCCCACCCACCTTGTGACTGAGAAGTATTACTCCCTCACACCACCTCGTGACTGAGAAGTACCACTTCCCCACCCAATCTCGTGACTGAGAACTACCACTCCCCACCCCACCTCGTGATTGAGAACTACCACCTCCCCACCCAATCTCGTGACTGAAGCTACCACCCCCCCACCCCACCTCGTGACTGAAGCTACCACTCCCCACCCCACCTCTTGATTTAGAACTATCACTCCCCACCCCACCTTGTGACTGAGAACTACCACTCCCCCACTACACTTCGTGACTGAGAACTACCACTCCCCAACCACACCTCGTGACTGAGAACTACCACTTCCCCAACCCACCTCATGATTGAGAACTATCACTTCCCCACCTAATCTCGTGATTGAGAACACCACTCCCCCACCCACCTTGTGACTGAGAAGTACCACTCCCCACCCCACCTCGTGACTGAGAAGTACCACTCCCCACCACACTTTGTGACTGAGAACTACCACTCCCTCACACCACCTTGGACTGAGAACTACCACTCCCTCACACCACCTCGTGACTGAGAAGTACCACTCCCCATCCACCTCGTACCACTCCCCCATCCACCTCGGACTGGGAACTACCACTCCCCACCACACCTCGTGACTGAGAACTACCACTTCCCCACCCCAACTCGTGTCTGAGAACTACCACTCCCCACCTCAACTCGTGTCTGAGAACTACCACTCCCCCACCCCACCTCGGGATTGAGAACTACCACTCCCCACCCCATTTCATGACTGAGAATTACCACTCCCCCACCCCACTTTGTAACTGAGAACTACCACTCCCCCACCCCACCTCGTGACTGAGAACTACCACTCCCCCACCACACCTCGTGACTGAGGTCTACCACTCTCCCACCCCACCTCGTGACTGTAACTACCACTCCCCCACCCCACTTCGTGACTGAGAACTACCACTACCCCACCTCACATCGTGACAGAACTACCACTCCCTCACACCACCTCATGACTGAGAACTACCACTCCCTCACACCACCTCGTGACTGAGAACTACCACTCCCTCACACCACCTCGTGACTGAAAACTACCACTCCCTCACCCCACTTCGTGACTGAGAACTGCCACTCCCTCACACCACCTCGTGACTGAGAATTACCACTCCATTACACCACCTCATGACTGAGAAGTACCACTCCCTCACACCACCTCGTGACCGAGAACTACCACTCCCTCACACCACCTCGTGACTAAGAAGTACCACTGCCGCACCCCACCTCGTGACTGAGAACTACCACTCCCCACCCCACCTCGTGACTGAGATCTACCACTCCCCCACCCCACCTCGTGACTGAGAACTACCACCACTCCCCCACCCACCTCGTGACTGAGAACTGCCACTCCCTCACACCACCTCGTGACTGAGAACTGCCACTCCCCCACCCCACCTCGTGACTGAGAACTACCACTCCCCCACCACACTTCGTGACTGAGAACTACCACTCCCTCACACCACCTTGGACTGAGAACTACCACTCCCTCACACCACCTCGTGACTGAGAAGTACCACTCCCCCATCCACCTCGTGACTGGGAACTACCACTCCCCCACCACACCTCGTGACTGAGAACTACCACTTCCCCACCCCAACTCGTGTCTGAGAACTACCACTCCCCCACCTCAACTCGTGTCTGAGAACTACCACTGCCCCACCCCATCTCGTGATTGAGAACTACCACTCCCCCACCCCATTTCATGACTGAGAATTACCACTCCCCACCCCACTTTGTAACTGAGAACTACCACTCCCCCACCCCACCTCGTGACTGAGAACTACCACTCCCCACCACACCTCGTGACTGAGGTCTACCACTCTCCCACCCCACCTCGTGACTGTAACTACCACTCCCCCACCCCACTTCGTGACTGAGAACTACCACTACCCCACCTCACATCGTGACAGAACTACCACTCCCTCACACCACCTCATGACTGAGAACTACCACTCCCTCACACCACCTCGTGACTGAGAACTACCACTCCCTCACACCACCTCGTGACTGAAAACTACCACTCCCTCACTCCTCATCCCACTTTGTGACTGAGAACTGCCACTCCCTCACACCACCTCGTGACTGAGAATTACCACTCCATTACACCACCTCATGACTGAGAACTACCACTCCCTCACACCACCTCGTGACCGAGAACTACCACTCCCTCACACCACCTCGTGACTAAGAAGTACCACTGCCGCACCCCACCTCGTGACTGAGAACTACCACTCCCCCACCCCACCTCGTGACTGAGATCTACCACTCCCCCACCCCACCTCGTGACTGAGAACTACCACTCCCCCACCCACCTCGTGACTGAGAACTGCCACTCCCTCACACCACCTCGTGACTGAGAACTACCACTCCCCCACCCCACCTCGTGACTGAGAACTACCACTCCCCCACCACACCTCGTGACTGAGAACTACCACTCCCTCACACCACCTTGGACTGAGAACTACCACTCCCTCACACCACCTCGTGACTGAGAAGTACCACTCCCCCATCCACCTCGTGACTGGGAACTACCACTCCCCCACCACACCTCGTGACTGAGAAGTACCACTTCCCCACCCCAACTCGTGTCTGAGAACTACCACCCCCACCTCAACTGGTGTCTGAGAACTACCACTCCCCCACCCCACCTCGTGATTGAGAACTACCACTCCCCCACCCCATTTCATGACTGAGATTTACCACTCCCCACCCCACTTTGTAACTGAGAACTACCACTCCCCCAACCCACCTCGTGACTGAGAACTACCACTCCCCCACCACACCTCGTGACTGAGGTCTACCACTCTCCCACCCCACCTCGTGACTGTGAACTACCACTCCCCACCCCACTTCGTGATTGAGAACTACCACTACCCCACCCCACCTCGTGACTGAAGCTACCACTTCCCCACCCCACCCGTGATTTAGAACTACCACTCCCCACCCCACTTCGTGACTGAGATCTACCACTCCCCCACCCCACCTCGTGACAGAGAACTATCACTCCCCACCCCACCTCGTGACTGAGAACTACCACTCACCTCACCTCGTGACTGTGAACTACCACTCCCTCACACCACCTTGTGACTGAGAACTACCACTCCCTTACACCACCTTGTGACTGAGAACTACCACTCCCTCCGCCACCTCGTGACTGAGATCTACTACTCATCACCCCACCTCGTAACTAAGAAGTACCACTGCAGCACCCCACCTCGTGACTGAGAAGTACCACTCCCCCACCCCACCTCGTGACTGAGAAGTACCACTACCCCACCTCGTGACTGAGAAGTACCACTCCCCCACCCCACCTCGTGACTGAGAACTACCACTCCCTCACACCACCTTGTGACTGGGAACTACCACTTTCCCACCCCACCTCTTGACTAAGAAGTACCACTGCCGCACCCCACCTCGTGACTCAGAAGTACTAATCCCCCACCCACCTCGTGACTGAGAGGTACCACTCCCCCATCTCGTGTTTGAGATTTCGTGAATGACAAGTACCAAACCTCCACCCCTAATTTGAGAAGTGAATTGGACACAGAATTTGTCAGTAAGCTCTCGACTTACCTTTTGAGGATGAACAGAGTGCTCTTGGCCTCACAAAGTACGTATAATTTTCCGAACAAATCTAATTTTTTGAAGAAAAAGAAACTCAACAATTTCAAACCCTTTTAATTTTCGTCCGTGCAACCCACCCCGTTTCTTGATTGAGAAGTACTACATACCCACTTCGTGAAGTATCTCGTGATTGAGAAGTACCACTCCCCCACCCTACTGTGAATACAAATTATTACTCCTTCACCCCACTTCGTGAAGGAGAAGTACCACTCCCCCACCCCACCTCGTGATTAAGAAGTACCACTCCCCCTCGTAATTGAGAAGTACCACTCGCCCACTCCACCTCGTGATTGAGAAGTATCACTTCCCTACCCAACCTCGTGATTATGAAGTACCACTCCCATCTCGTGTTTGAGAAGTGCACTCCCATCTCGTGCTTGAAAAGTACCACTCCCCCACCCCACCTCGTGATTGAGAAGTACCACTCCCCAACCCCACCTCGTGAATGAAGTACCAATTACCTTACCCCACTTCATGAATGAGAAGTAGGCCTACTACTCCTCCACTCCGCAAATACTACACCCCGCCCTTATATTTCGCGAATGAGAAGTACCAAACCCTCATCCCTAGGCTAAATTCGAGAAGTGATTTGGACAGAGAATTTTATTTAAAGCTGTCATCTTACCTTTTGAGGATGAACAGAGCGCCCCCGGCCTCATAAAGTATCAATAATTCTACACTGAGTGACTGGCACAATCTTTTTATGTCGCAAATCCCTTTCCTCTTACAACAAGCGATGTCCAAACCATGAGGAAAGGGGGCCACTACTTCTTGCCCTAGAATAAGTAGGCAGTATGTGCCCTAATAAAAGTCAGGGAACGATCGCAAGGTGCCCTTTAGAAAGTTGAGGGCAGACCGGGCAGAAAATCTCACCTATGCTCAAATCATACGTGCCCCGACTTTTTCGAAACTGACAAAAGTGCCCCTCAAATTTTAAAAATGAAAATTCTAGTGCCCTGCCATTTTGAATGTTATATGAAATTATTGTAGGTCATTCTTGAAGCTTGAAAACAAATAGAAATCCACCAACATTGTTCCTGGCTCCCCAATATCAAATCCATAGGGGGGAGGGAACACAAAAGCACGCTAAGATACAAAAACTCACCATACAAACATATACATTTGGAAAAATGTGGTGGAGCAAGTACCCCTTGCTCCCCCAAATCTCACCTATGCTCAAATCATACGTGCCCAATTTTTCGAAACGAAAGTGCCCCTCAGTATTTGAAAATGAAAATACTAGTGCTCCTCAAGTACTGTAAAAAAGTGCCTTAACTTGATTTTCTGCCCCCTTGCCTTGAGTTGCTTCCGACACCCCTGCTTACACCCACACTGGCATGTGAAGAAGATCGCGGAGCCCGCGAGAGGGAGCCTGAAACTGAAAATCTAGGCCCCATATTGGAAAATTCTGAAGAGCAAAAAAAAGGTCATCAGGCTATTTTTGTTCCAATCATACACCTTTTTCTTCATTGTCAAGCATGTTTTCGCCCATTTTGGAGTCTATATAAAGGCACATTCATGTTTTCGTGCCTTTAGGACCCCGGGGGCATTCCTCTTTCAACCCCGTCTATGCGATACTGCACCCACATGTGAGTCTCCGATCTCATGCGCCACTATTAGCCAAACCGTCACACGTGCCTGCGACTACATACACCACTAAGCTCTTCACACACAGACACGCAAGCCTCTGACCACGTACACAGTGACAGTACACCCCTTTGTAAAGCTACATATTTTGTGCAATTTGTAGGCTTTTTTCCCTCCCCCTCCCCCATGCACCTCACATATAGTACATTACCCGTAGTCATAAATCCGAAAGTTTTTTGTAGGTGGGGTCCAAAAATTCGCCCAGACAAAACAGTTCCACCCAATCATTATACATTTTTATGTATATATTTTTGCACGACAGCATCCATTAATTTCAGCTTAGTAAGTCAGTTTTTTTCCTTTCTTTTCTTTTGGATACCGGCCAATGTTGGCATCCCCAGCAATGACACAGCTGATTCAGCCGCTAAGCTTGCCCTTATCCTCCCTCTTTCTCCAAAACCTTTCTGGCATCAAACCGCTTATTGCTTCCCTTGTTCGTGACCGCATACAAACCTCATGGGACTCGCAAATTGATAACCAACTCCACAATATCCAGCCCACCATTCTGACCAAACTCACCAACCACCAGTCCACAATCTCTCCCGCATTCCCCTTTGCCTGTCCCCTGTACAACCTCCCAAGAGCTTCTCTCACCCTCACAATTCCATAGCCGAGCTCTTCCAGAAAAACGGATAAAATTATCTCCTAGCTTCCTTCATGCCTCCCTTCTCTCCCACCCCCTCTACTTCCTGGCTTTTAGCCCCCATACTTCTCTCATGTTTTCTTTTCTTCCTACATGTCCTACCTCTGGAATGATCTAACCTCTCAGGCACAATATGACCCAACTGTCGTGGTGCCCTTAGGTCATCATCAAACAATCATTCTTTTCTACAGTTCTAGGGGCATTTTGGCACTCGGGCACCAAGGACTCGGATTTTGGGTCCTGCACTTGACTCGGGCACCAGATACCCAAGAATTGTCAAGTTAGGACTTATTTACAACACTAACAATAATTTGTGGCGCCATCAAAAAAAGGCTTTAGCTGTCTAATGACATGAGTGACATAGATACATAGAAAATTTATTATAAAACTTACATCTAGGCTGATGGGAAATTAGAAATGTTGAGTAGAATGGTAAGGCAGGCAGTGGTGTAGAGCTGGTGGGGGAGGGGGGAGCTCTTCTCCCCAATGTTTAAAGTTATCGACATGCAACAATGCATCAGAGGCTTCGGCACAACTTACAAACTATGAAGTATGGCTCAAATTTCTCACAGTGCATCTGTCAGTCTGTATACGTTTCTGGTATTTTGTTTTGCAATAAAATGGTGAAAGCTGAAACAAAATCTTTTAAAACACGGACCAAAATTTGGGTGTTTTTTTTAATCAATTTAAATATTAGTACATGAAATTACTAGGACATGTCAATTTGAAGATGGTGTACGAAAAAATGACGGAAAATGTTTTAAATTAATGTCATCTGTGAACAATTTTGAATGCCGATTTTTCTTAGGTGGAAGGGGGGGGGGCACAGCAAATAAATCCTTAGCGACGCCACTGCTTCCGTTGCAAACACAATTAGGGTGGGTAGCTGTGTGGGCAATAGACTAACAACCCGCCGTGTGAATTTCCGACTGCCAATATTTGCGAAACTTGAATAGCATTAAAGAAAACTATGAAAAGGTGCGTTTTGTGCAACGAAACAGTTTGACGCGACCGACTAAAATATATTCCACATTCAGGGCCCTCATAACATCAAACATTTTTTAAATAAATAGAATTAAAAAGGGGGAGGGGGTGTCATCAGTCCAAAATCGCAGAACGACATAATAATTATTTTTTCAATCTGTTTGGTAAAGTTTTCATCGTCTTTGGATGGAAGTTTTACCGACGCGAACCTTGAATTACCGACAGGTCTTCAATTTTACCGAAAGTGGCTACTGACGTACCTTTCGAAAAGCGCCAAGATGGATAGACTTAATAGCAGATACCAGGGCAGATACCATATATAAATATATATGTTGTGTACATCAACTTTACTGCACTGAATGGAACTGAAATAATAAAAGCTATTGAATATCTACAGTAATACAATTTATTATTAAACTCTCTATTTTTTATGCAGCAAATGAATTCTGTCATCATGTAAAATGGAGAAAAATAGAAAGATGAGTATATAGATGTAAAGAAATGTCTTAGACAATTCTATAAATAATATGTACAATGAAATGGCTTTTCCGGGGGGGAGGGAGGTGCACTTCATACTAAAAGTGGTAGAGGTGTGCAGCCCACCAAGCGAAAAACATACCCACAGTATGACAGATTTTTTGGTAACTGCAGTATGAAATTATACAATTTTGATACCTGCAGTTTGAAGGAAGTCAATTTTGATAACTGCAGTATGGGTATTCAACGAAAATATTGTAAAAATGGACCAGTAGTAAAAAATTAACCCCAAAAAACCTCATTTTTTGGGACCTGCACTACGAAAATGAAAAAAAAGAAATATTTTTGACCATTTTTTTTTGTTTGTTTTAAACTAAAAAAACACCTGCACCTGCTCAGGCAACACGCATATATATACCTCACATATGGAAGTGCCCCCCCCCCCTCCCCGCTTCCCTCACCCGGGGCTTTTACATAATTATTTAAAGAATTTAACATTTGGAGTTAACCATCATGTACAGCAACAATATTTTCAATGACGACTTGAAATATACTGGTGCATACATTGACCCTGAGCCATTTCACCAAATACTAGGAAATAAATTAATGATTTGGTGGATTATCAATTGATGGGACTGGTATTCCATTTAGCTATCAATGATGGGAGCATAGACTCAAATTCCTCTGGAGATGATGGTTTAGCGCATGAATTATCTTTCAAAACATGTACAGGTTTGGAAAAATATAACTGGAGAGGAAATTTACAATGTCCTAGTGTACAAAGAGCTTTTCTCTAGGACTGAAGATATATTTCTATTCCTATTTCAAAAGTCACAGATATGTTATTTGTAAAATTCCTGATTAAACCAGACTTTTTCTTGCATACCATGCCAACCCCTTTGAGTGTCATGCTAAGACATGAAGAAAAGAAAATATTACAAAAAGGCTGTTGTTAGTCCTCTACATGATGTACTGTACATACACCTTTTCCATTTTCAAAATAAGGGTTGAAATTGTAAAACTGAAGGTAAACTGATATAGACTTTAAATCTTAAGGAGATTGCCTGTTAAATTAATCATTAATATAGCCCATTGGAGTTAAAGGTAACATGACATGTCTGCATCCATACCGGGGGCCCTATCTATCACATCCATACTGGGGCCATATCTATCACATCCATACCGGGGCCCTATCTTTCACATCCATACCGGGGCCCTATCTATCACATCCATACCAGGGCCCTATCTATCGCATCCATACTGGGGCCATATCTATCACATCCATACCGGGGCCCTACATTATGTATAGTAGAAATAGCGACATAAGTGAAAGTAATGAACAGGACCGTTTTAATTCAAAAAGGCCTATGCCTGCTTCCAAGGGTCACTTCGGGTTCGGTGAACTCAAGTTAGTACTAGACTTGCCAAAGGCTGAGATCACGGAATTTAGGAGACTTAATAGATTATTGGTCTTTCATATCAAATTTTGAAATTAATGTAGCAAGAAAACTGAGCGATAGCACTGCGCATTTACAATATCTGCTCCAGCTCTGTAAAGGCAAAGCAAGTAAGTTGTTGCATCAAAAGTTGCGTGTTGCTAGGCCATGAAGGTTATGAGCGCGCAAAGGCAATTAATTCTTAAGTGTCAGTTTAATCAGCCACATTAGAAACTGAATACTCTGATGAGTAACTTAGTTAATCGTAGGCCAATAAAAGCAAATGACGGCAAAGCTTTGTGGGACCTTATATGCAGAGGTGTCATGTGTAATGATAAGACTTCATCTATCATGTTGAATTATATTTGAGGCATCCTCCCTCTATCACTGTACATATCATCATCAACATGTAGCTATAAACGTTGTGATTCTAATCTGAAATAAATGGACTAGAATCGCCATCATCCTGTTTGCGTTTACTTCTTAATTAACATAAGAACACCACATGATGTCTAAAGTGGGATTTGTGTCAGTTTTTCTTTGGATGTGAATATTTTTCGTTCGGAACTGCACTGTACTGAGTATCGTATGTAGGCCCAACTCGCCTATCACCGAACATTAACGTTACAATTTCGTAGCCTACACTATTTGTTATCATAACAATTAACTAACCACATAGTACTAGTTACTACTACAGTTCGAAAATGGAGGGTTTAACGCCACCGTCCGGATTACACTTCACTGGTAATGTATCGGATAATTGGAAAATCTTTAACCAGAGGTTTCAGTTGCACCTTACTGCGTCCGGAGCGGCCGATAAGCCAAATCTTACGCAAACGTCTTTGTTTCCTCACGTAATTAGTGAAAAAGGACTCGCCATATACAACACGTTTACTTTCGACGAAGGGAAGGCAATGGACCTGAAAACGGTCATGGACACATTCGAAAGGTATGCACTCCAAAGCATAATATAACTTACGAACGACATACATTTTTCACCTGCCTCCCCAACCCTGGTGACACAATCGACCAGTATGTCACAGAGCTTCGCACTCGGGCGAAATCTTGCGAATTCCACACCTTAACTGATTCCCTAATCCGCGACAGGATAGTCTGTGGCATATCGGATCACGCCATGCGAGAGCGATTATTACGCGAACCTGAGTTAAGTTGGATAAATCCATTCAGCTTTGTAAAGCCAATGAGATAACAAAGACACAAGTCAAAGTAATCATGCCAAATAGCGCCACCCCAGGAGATCTATCAGTAGATGCTATTCATAAGCCACAGTCAGGCAGACCTTGGCCTAATCACAGGGGTAACACTCAAAAGCAAAACGGTGATTAAAACCCCAATACCCGTCCCCCTTTTAACTCAAACCAAACAGTTAACGTTAGTGATCGCAGATGTAATAACTGTGGAGGTAAACACCCCCCTCGATCCTGCCCAGTATTTGGCAAAACATGTAATCATTGTGGAAAAGCAAACCACTATGCAAGATATTGCAGATCCAAAGCCCAAGCTCATCCAAAACAAGTGGATGTCCTTGACGATGAGTCTTTAGCAGAATTTGTTGTGGATTCGGTGGAAAGTGAAGCAGATTCCGATACCTCGTGGAATGTAGTCTTTTCGATCAACAATGCAGAGGTGGCCTGTAAACTAGATACAGGAGCTCAAGTGAATTTATTGCCAGAGGATACATATTGCAAGCTGAATCCTAGACCAAAACTACATCCACCGAGTGTGAAAGTGATTGGATATTCCGGTGTGGACATTCCAGTTATGGGACGTTGTTTAACAGAACTGACTCATAAGAATGCTAAACATTATATCAGTTTTATCATTGTTTCAGCTAAGGTACATGTACAACCTATTTTAGGTTTAAAAGCATGTCAGAAACTTAACCTGATCAAAAGAGTGATGGAAATGCAGAGTAACACATGAGCAGGTAATATCTTATCTGAATTTCAGGATGTATTTGAAGGGTTAGGCTGCCTCCCAGGGGAACACTCTATTAGGATTGATGCTAATGCAACTCCTGTAGTACAACCATGTCGTAAAGTCCCTATTCCCCTTAGGAATAAATTAAAGAGGGAGCTAGATAGAAAGGAAAAACAGGGAGTTATTGAACAGGTTAGCGAACCAACTGAGTGGGTCCATTCCTTAGTCATCGTCACTAAGAAAAATGGAAATTTAAGGGTATGCCTAGACCCTCGAAACCTTAATAAAGTGATCAAAAGAGAACACTTCAAGCTCCCATCACGGGAAGAAATTACTGCTCAATTTGCCAATGCTAAAGTCTTTAGTAAGTTAGATGCTTCTAGCGGGTTTTGGCAAATGAAATTAGATTCCCAAAGTTCAACATTGTGCACATTCATCACCCCCTTTGGTCGCTATAAATTTCAGCGACTTCCCTTTGGTATCGCCTCTGCACCTGAGGTCTATCATAGGACAGTTCACCAAATTTTTGATCAATTCGAAGGGGTTGACACAACAATGGATGACATCATTGTCTGGGAATCAAACCAACAAGAGCATGATGACCGCTTACGACAAGTCCTCGAGGCGGCCAGAAAGGCGAACCTCAAGTTGAACCGAGAAAAGTGTGAATTTGGGGTAGAAAGGTTGACGTTTATTGGTGATGTATTAACGGACCATGGCGTTCAGCCAGACCCAACCAAAGTGCCCGTCATTATCAACATGAAACAACCGAAATGCACAAAAGATGTACAGCGTTTCTTAGGGATGGTTAATTACCTAGGAAAGTTTGTCCCAGACCTGTCAAACAAGACAGCACTGCTAAGACAGTTGATAACTAGTAAGAATGAATGGGTGTGGACCCCAGAACATGAGAAATCATGGGATAATCTGAAAGAAATATTGGTTAAGGAACCAGTCCTGACTTTTTATGATCAAAACAAACCAACCAAAATTTCATCAGACGCATCACAATCAGGTTTAGGGGCAGTAATACTGCAGCTCCATAACAGCACTTGGTGTCCAGTAGCATATGCGTCACGATCACTGTCAGAGGCAGAACAGAGATATGCTCAGATTGAGAAAGAGTTGTTAGGCATCACATATGCATTTGAAAGATTTCCTCAGTATATTTATGGTAAGAAGCTTGTAGCAGAAACAGATCATAAGCCTTTAATCTCACTTTTTCAGAAGCAATTGAATGAGTGTCCTCTGAGAATACAGCGACTAATGATTCGACTTCAAAAATATGATATGGATGTCATATACACCCCAGGAAAGGATTTAGTAACAGCAGACACCATATCACGAGCAGTCGACTTCAAAACACCAAATGCAAGCTGCACTGAAAGTGACGTTGAAGCGTATGTTAACCTCATAACTGAAACATTGCCAATATCAAGTAACAAATTTAGGGCAATACAAGAAGAAACAAAAAAGGACTCCGTCATGCAATGTTTATCCAAAGCGATTCTGGAAGGCTGGCCAAGTGCAAAATCAAATTGTCCTCCTGAAATCCAATTGTGTTGGAATATTCAATCAGAACTTTCCATAAAGGACTCTATCATTTACAAAGGAAACAAAGTGGTTATTCCTTCTTCGCTGCGGAAAGAAATCCTTGGCAAGATTCATGTTGGACATTTAGGGATAGAAAAGTGCAAACGCAGGGCTAGGGATGTCCTATATTGGCCCCATATCAATCAAGACATTACCAACACAGTTGATAAATGTGCAGTCTGTGCAAGATACAAGCATAGACAACAACGCGAAATCCTTCAACCACATGTGCCATGGCAAAAAGTTGGAACAGACCTCTTTCAATGGAACAACAAAACGTATCTTATTGTAACGGACTACTACTCAAATCACCCTGGAGTGTGTACATTGACAAAATACACAAGCAAAACAGTCATAAACAGCCTAAAATCCATCTTCGCAACTTAAGACATAGCATACCTGAGGAAGTTGTCAGCGATAATGGCCCGCAATATGCAAGTGCAGAGTTTCAAAAATTTGCATTAGATTGGGACTTTCTCCACACAACTAGCAGCCCCTACCACCCTCAATCCAATGGACTCTCAGAACGGTCTATTCAAACCATAAAGAACATATTCAAAAAAGCTGCTGAGAGTGGTGATGACATTTTTGAAAGCTTATTGGTGTATCGCAGTACTCCCCTTGAGTGTGGAAAGTCACCAGCTGAGTTATTAATGAACAGAACAATCAAATCAAACCTACCCATCAAGAACAGCATTCTTGCTCACCCAAAGACACCAAACAAGTATGCTTCATGGAAGACACGCCACAAAATGAAACAAAAACGTCTCTACGATCGCAATTCAAAGGATCTGCAGCCACTCCACACAGGTACTCTTGTTCGCATTTGGGATCCAATCACCAAAACCTATGCAAGACATGGACAGATTACGTTTGTTTTACATAATAGATCATACCTTGTAGAAAGCAACCATACCATTTATCGTAGAAATCGTCGTGACATCAATCCAACTAAGAAAGCGACATATTCATGTAATGACACATATTCAGCTGAAGAAGTTTCAAATCAAATTCAAGAAAGCAACAAAGAGGTGACACTAAGAAGGTCATATAGAGATTGGAAAATTCCAGAGAGATTAATTGAGACCTGCTGAGGGTGACGTGCTGGTAACCTCTCCCCTCCTTAGTGTGTTGCTTGTTTTACATTTAGCTTAGACTATCTTAAAGTAAATGTTCTTATTTGCTGTTATCATTTGTTTTTACATTCTCATCTTACCCATGTACTTTTTTGAGAGCTTATTGAAAAAGGGAGATGTAATGATAAGAGTTCATCTATCATGTTGAATTATATTTGAGGCATTCGCCCTCTATCACTGTACATATCATTATCAACATGTAGCTATAAACGTTGTGATTCTAATCTGAAATAAATGGACTAGAATCGCCATCATCCTGTTTGCGTTTACTTTTTAATTAACATAAGAACACCACATCATGTTACCTTTAACTCCTATGGGCTATGTTAATGACTTAAATTCAACAGGTATGGTATGGATGTGATAGGGCCCTGGTATGGATGTGATAGGGCTCTGGTATGGATGTGATAGGGCTCTGGTATGGATGCAATAGATAGGACCATAAATGATACCTGAACTTTTATCAGCCAACACACTACTTGGGAAGCAAGGAAAGAAAGTTCAATCAATAGATCGAAGGACAGCATCCTCCATAGACTATCTAAGGTCTGAAATGTAATAAGCAAGGGGTGTGAATCAGTACAGCTCAGAGAACGTTCAATAAAGTAACCCCTAGCAATCCTGTTAGATTGGCACATGAACAAGATTTAGGCATCAGAAGGCGCTTTTCAAGATATATGGGATGACCTGTAATCCTTCTGGAAGAGTGCCAGAGTTTAAGATTGGCATATGTTACAAACATATGTATATCTAAAACACAATTTTAATTAAGTTTTCAAACTTTATTTCAGATAGAAGTGCATATCATACAGAAGTAACAATCTGTTTTCTAAAAAGTCATTAAAGTAGCAGTAAATAAGAAATAAATCAGAAATAAATGGCAATCCAAAATATGAACTTTCATACTAATATCCTGTTTGTAATTTACAGACTGCAATTCATGTACACTACAGACTATGCCAATGAATGCAAGCTTCAAGGCATCACAAAGTTTATGGGAGAG
The DNA here is from genome assembly GCA_020152595.1 of Chiridota heheva. NCBI lineage: Eukaryota > Metazoa > Echinodermata > Holothuroidea > Apodida > Chiridotidae > Chiridota > Chiridota heheva. The sequence goes on from JAIGNY010000154.1 coordinate 317,440, forward strand.
AATCTTGTGTTTAACAACTTCCTAATATTTCAAATAATATGGCGTGTACACAGAATGTGAGTCAGCTATGTGAATGCAACAATGCAAAATTGTTGGTATAATTTGCTGCATAACTGCCATTCCTATTAAAAGATGGTAATAAATCACTGTACGTGAAACAAGGCCTCAAGTGCTGTCATTGAAGGACAAGGTATGTGAACAACTGATAATCCTGCAAGTGTAACTTTATGAAAATAATCGCTCTACCGGTTAGCGTTAGCTCTCATAGGTAACGTTAGGCTAAGCCTACTTGTGTAGTGTAAACTTGCATTGAAGCATCTCAGACGACATGTTAAGTATCCCTAAAATTTTCAAATCATTCACTTCTTATTTTGAGATAATTGTTTGAAATTATTGAAATTTCCACTACCCAACCAATCACTCAAGAGTAGCGGTGAACAAATCATGCCACTGTCCTATGTGCCAATCATAGGATTTCAAGATCTTAATCTCCACAGGCAAGAGTCTCCCCGAATGATCCAACATTTTATGAGCAGCAAAATGAACTGAAAATGGCACTCAAGGCATGGAATGCCTCAGCAGATCATAAGCCAACCATAATATTGTGGTACTTGGGTGGTGCATAAGTCAAGCATAATATTGTGGTACACGAGGCAAGGAAAGAAATGTTGGTGATGGAAGATCAAAATAGAGCGGAAAAAGTGCTACAGAAGCTTAGTGACATTTATGGAGACAAAACCCCAATTACTAACATATTGGCAGATTTTTATGTCTACAAACAGAAGGCTGGGGAAGATATTAGAAGCTATACATTAACGTTGCTAGAGAACAAACAAAAGAACAGATCCCCAGAGCTCCTGAAAAGGGGGTATGTTGAGAGATTTATCTGTTGAGGGCAGGAACAACATGAACAAGAGGGAGAATGCTGGCTGTCTAAGCTTAGGCAGACCATTTATTATTGGTCTGGCATTTTAATTGCTAGGCTACAATCCCCACTAAAAGTGAAAGAAACAAAACCCTCTCCAATGGTGTCATTTTGGCCAAGAATCTTTCAAATTCGCCTAACATTGAATTGGGGGAAAGGGGAGGCTCAAAAGTTGTTGATTTCTTTAAGCACAAATCGTAACTTTACTTTCGTTTCATTTGTTTTGGCGGGAATTTCTGAAATAGGTTTTGCTATCATTGGAGTATATGAAGGCTGAATCTTTTCAAGTTGAGCGAAATTCAAGAAATATAGATTTCGAAATATGACTAGATACTATTTAACCACTTAATTCTAAATATGGTTTCTCAGACAACCTGAAGGTATGGTGTTCTTTCACACAGACCTTCAGTCTCCAAGAATAACACAAGACGATAAAGATGTTAAGACGTTGATGCATATTTTGGAGGACAATTGGATTAACCCAGTCACATGATATTATGGAAACTTAATAAGCCTTTCATCAGGAAACATGGCACCAGCTCATATTGAGATAACCCAGTCACATGATATTATGGAAACTTAATAAGCCTTTCATCAGGAAACATGGCACCAGCTGATATTGAGATCACCCAGTCACATGATATCATGGCAACTTAGTAAGCCTTTTATCAGGAAACATGGCACCAGCTGATATTGAGATAACCCAGTCACATGATATCATGGCAACTTAATAAGCCTTTCATCAGGAAACATGGCACCAGCTGATATTGAGATAACCCAGTCACATGATATCATGGCAACTTAATAAGCCTTTCATCAGGAAACATGGCACCAGCTGATATTGAGATAACCCAGTCACATGATATCATGGCAACTTAATAAGCCTTTCATCAGGAAACATGGCACCAGCTGATATTGAGATCACCCAGTCACATGATATCATGGCAACTTAGTAAGCCTTTTATCAGGAAACATGGCACCAGCTGATATTGAGATAACCCAGTCACATGATATCATGGCAACTTAATAAGCCTTTCATCAGGAAACATGGCACCAGCTGATATTGAGATAACCCAGTCACATGATATCATGGCAACTTAGTAAGCCTTTCATCAGGAAACATGGCACCAGCTGATTTGAGATAATCCAGTCACATGATATCATCGCAACTTAGTAAGCCTTTCATCAGGAACCATGGCACCAGCTGATATTGAGATAACCCAGTCACATGATATCATGGCAACTTAGTAAACCTTTTAACAGGAAACATGGCGCCAGCTGATATTGAGATCACCCAGTCACATGATATCATGGCAACTTAGTAAGCTTTCAACAGGAAACATGGCACCAGCTGATATTGAGATAACCCAGTCACATGATATCATGGCAACTTAGTAAGCCTTTCAACAGGAAACATGGCACCAGCTGATATTGAGATAACCCAGTCACATGATATCATGGCAACTTAGTAAGCCTTTCAACAGGAAACATGGCACCAGCTGATATTAAGATAACCCAGTCACATGATATCATGGCAACTTAGTAAGCTTTTCAACAGGAAACATGGCGCCAGCTGATATTGAGATAACCCAGTCACATGATATCATGGCAACTTAGTAAGCCTTTTAACAGGAAACATGGCACCAGCTGATATTGAGATAATCCAGTCACATGATATCAAGGCAACTTAGTAAGCCTTTCAACAGGAAACATGGCACCAGCTGATATTAAGATAACCCAGTCTCATGATATCATGGCAACTTAGTAAGCCTTTCAACAGGAAACATGGCACCAGCTGATATTGAGATAGACTTCCTGAAAGAATATGAAGTAAGACAAAGGGCATTTCAAAGAGTTCAGGAATCTTTTCCCCAGCAGGCACAACTTTGTAGCTAGGGCAAATTTGCATGTTTTCCTAAGGAACCTTCAGCTGCAGCACGGGACCAGAGAATGGGTCCTATGGGATGTTTCTTATATCCTTGTGACAGAAAGTCTTCTTCTTTTTTTTTTTCATTGGATCATAAGCATCTGTGTCGGATGTGTTGTCTCAAGTAACAATATCCCTACCCTACCTGAAATTTTTGAACTCCATAGAGGGAACATGCATCAAAATGTAGTTTTTTTGACAACAAGATGCGCTTTTTAGTCTCTGGAATTATCCCTGGAATTTTCTTGAAATATTTGATGGATATCACAACCAGAGCAATGTAGTGTGCTGTTATACCGTCATAGCATCAATCTAGAGTGTCACTTTTCCGAATTTTCAACATATAAGGCTGAAAATTAGACTTTTTTTCTCTAAGAAAATGTAACTCATCAAGGCAAGTTAGCCTACTTTCTCCTCAGCACGCAAATGTACAGAGCCTATCCTTTCCTGTTTTGTGAATTTTGTGCCCAGTTTGACTATTACACCAGTGACAGAAATCAATATCTCATGTCATAGACCAGCAGTTTCCTTTTGAAAACTCTATTGGATACTCATCAAAGCACCAGCTAATCCACCAGTTAAGCTCCTTCAGTAAGATTTCATTCCTTTGTTTACCTCATCATTGTATTGATATGCCTTCAACAAGGGATGGATGCTCTCCTAAAGTTGGCACAAGGAGTACAATTGCTAAGCAAGATGAGTTAGTGTCATCCATACTAAAAAACATTCTTGAAAGCAAAGAATTAAAAACAATGATTCAGAATACCATTAAAGAGGCCATCAAGTCTTCACTTGAAAAACTTCATGAAAAAATTGACATGCACGAAGGACGCATCCTTGAATTAGAGTGTCGTCTAGACAAAAGCTCTCAGGAAGTCTTAAAACTGGTATCTCAAAATGATAATCTACAAACTGGTATTCATCAACTTTAAAATGAAATAAATGTCATGGAACAATATTCACGAAGGAACTGCTTGAGGATATTTGGCATGAAGGAATGTAACAATGAGGACACGAATACTCTAATCAAAACACTTGCCCAGGAAAAATTTGGTGTCAACCTGCAGCCCACAGACATTGACAGGAGCCACAGAGTGGGTAAGCCAAACAGCAGAGAGAATCGAGCCATAATTGTGAAATTCACAAACTATACAGCAAGGTCGGTCATCCTGAAGGCAAGACGAAAAGTGAAAGGATCAGGCATAGTGATACAAGAGGATCTTATTACACAAAATAGAGCCCTACTGAAGAAAACTTCTGACCACCCTAGAGTATCATCTGCTTGGTCAATCGATGGGAGGATTTACGCACTCCTTAAATCAGCAGATGGCACCGAAATAAAAAGGAGAGTGATGGGCCCAAACGATCTGATGAACTGGTGACTTTTCATTACCTATTTCGTGACCTGTAAAACTGGAACATCTTATGCTGAGGAGTATGATATCATATATCACACCATTTTCTTTGCTTTTGTTTGGCTTGTTTAAGCCTTTTCATTATTGTTGGATGTTGTGAATGATGTTTCTGTTCTAATGTGGAATCAATCAATTGATGATCACATTTCAAGTAATTGTAAGTATTATGATGTAGATAATTTTAACAATGTAGTTAAGGATACTGGTTTTCCTTTTTTCATCTTAATAGCCGTAGTCTTATCCATAATATTGATACCATAAGTGATTATTTGTCTACTCTTAATAATAACTTTTCAGTCTTGGGTTTCTCGGAAACATGGTTTGGTCCACATAATAAAATCACTGGTATGAGTAATTACAACCTTTTTGAGCAACATAGAGAGAACAGGAGAAAGGGTGGGGTTTGTTTGTACATAATAAGTTTCCTGCAGTTATTCGTCATGACCTATCTATTTTTAACACTGACATTCAAAGTATCTTTGTTGAACTAAATTTTGAATCCATCACTATCTTAATTTCTGTTATTTATAGACCTCCGCAATCCTCAGTAAATTCTTTTTATGATACACTAGATTTAATCCTCTCAAAAATTTCAAATGAGCATAAAAACTGTTACATTATGGGTGATTTTAATATTGACTTTGCAAAAGATATATCCTTTGATTTTCATAACATATTGTCTTCTTATGGGTATTGTCCTTTGATAAGTATACCTACTAGGGTAACTTGTAATTCTGTAAGTTTAATTGATAACATTCTTAGCAATACTAATTTTGATGACTGTATCTCAGGGGTTTTAGTCACTGACATCAGTGATCATTTTCCAACTTTTCACCAAGTTAATGTTTGTACTAACAGAGTTAAAAACAAAGCTATCATATATATACGTAATTATTCTAAGTGTAATGTTGATAATTTTGTCAGTAAAGTTGGTGCAGTAGACTGGAGTTTTATTTTGGCACTCAAAGACGCCAACGCAGCTTATGATTCATTTGTAAATACCATTGATCATATTTATGATAATTGTTTTCCACATATAACTATAAATACTAAAACTAATTTAAACGGCATCCATGGATAACTTCTGGAATTCTTAAATCAATCAAAGTTAAAAATAAATTATACAGGTTTCTAAGAAATCCATTTAGTGAAAACAAAACCAACTACAAGAAATATAGAAATAAATTAAATCATGTTATTCGCTTTTCAAAAAAGAACTACTTTAATGAAAAATTTAACAATTGTAAAAATAATGCTAAAAGTACTTGGGAGTATAATAAATGAACTTTTAAATAAAAGGTCAAGTAATTCAGTATCCTCATTCAGTGATGGAGACAATCCAGTCACTGACCCCAAAACTATTGCCAATAATTTTAATGACTTTTTTGTCAATATAGGCCCTACTCTTGCTAACAATATAAATGGTAACAAATCCTTTGATGAGTACTTAGAGCCAAACAAGAGCATTTTGGGTTCTTTGTTCCTTAATCCTGTAACAATTAACGAAGTATTTAAAGTAGCTTATTCGTGTCTTAAATCTAATAAGTCTGCTGGTTCTGACAACCTTAAACCTGGTATAATCAGGTTAGTAATTCATCACATTGTTCAACCTTTAACTCACATTTCCAACTTATCATTCATCACAGGTATTTTTCCTAACAGACTAAAAATTGCTAAAGTTGTCCCCATCTATAAGAAAGATGATCCCCATGTTTATGAAAACTACCGCCCTATCTTACCATGTATATCTAAAATCATTGAAAGGTTGATGCTTAATCGTATCCTAGCTTTCCTTGACAAACACAACATTTTATTTGATGATCAGTATGGATTTAGACCAGGTCATTCTACGGAATCAGCACTTATCTCTGCAATAAATAAATTATATAAAGCCCTTGAACAAAAGATTCAGCAGTTGGAATCTTCCTTGACCTGTCTAAGGCCTTTGATACCATTGATCATCACATTTTATCAAAAAGTTATCATTTTATGGCATAAGAGGTAAAGCTCTTGATTGGTTTTATAGCTACCTTTCTAATAGGCATCAGTATGTGTATTATAATAATTGCAGTTCTGATCTTTCTCGTGTTAAGTGTGGAGTCCCTCAAGGCTCTATATTAGGACCACTTCTATTTATTTTATATACTAACGATATAAGTAATGTGTCTTCAAAATCATCTTTAATTTTATTTGCAGATGACACAAATATTTTTTATCATGGTAGTAATGCTTATGAGTTACAAGACATTATCTGCTCTGATTTATTATGTTATCATGACTGGTTCTGTGCTAATAAGCTTTCTTTAAATGCAGCTAAAACTAATTACATTGTTTTTGGTACTCTTAGTAAAAATTGGAATGTCACTATCAATTTCAATGGTATAATAGTCCATAAAGTAACCTCAACCAAATTTTTATGGGTGACCATTGACTCCAATCTTTCCTGGTCAGACCATATTTATTCAATTTGTAACAAAATTTCTAGATCTGTTGGTATCCTTTCTAAATTAAAATATTATATTCCAAGAAATATTCTAAGGTGCTTGTACCAAACTCTTATTTTGCCTCATTTGTCTTATTGTTGCAGTATTTGGTCAAGTGCAACTAAAACCACTTTAAATAAATTGATTGTCTTACAAAAACAGGCTATTCGACATATTACCAATGCTCATTATCGTGAAAGTACCAGCAAGCTTTTTCTGTCGCCCAATCTTCTGAAATTGCCTGACCTCATCCAAATCAATCTTGCAACTATTGTTTATCGTGCAACACATAATGACCTCCCATTTCCTTTAGTTAATCTATTTAAGACAAACAATGACTTTCATCCATATAATACCCGTCAATCAAATAACATTCATTGTCCTCCATGTCGCACTAATCTGATTAGATTTAATACTTGTAACCGAGCCATTGATTTTTGGAATTCCATCCCTTGTGACATACAAACTTGTAATTCTCTTGCCAGCTTTCGGAAAATCATTAGACAAAATTGTATAATTACTAAATACTCTATTACTACTTGTTATATTCTATCCGTAACCTTAGGGGTAGGGGATGGGTGGGGAATAGGGTCTGGTATTTTTAGTAGGGGGCTGGTAAATTAAGGGGGGGAAGGTCTAGTAATTTCGAAGGGGTGGGGTGGGTAGTTTATGCTAAAATTAACTTACTTTGTAACCAGGGAGTGTTGTACTTAATTAAGCTCTCCAGAGTTTTTTTGCAACACTTCCTTTCACATACATATTGTATATTATTATATCCTACACCTATCCACATTTCTATAGGTTGATAACTGTATTTCAACAATTCAAATAATTGTAAACTCAATTGTATATCTGTATATGTTGTATATTGTTATATGTAAATATGTTGTGAAGAACCAAATAAATAAAGCAAAAATAAAGCAAAAAATAAAAAGTGAAAAGTGTGTCGGTAACAAAAATCTGGTATATTTAAACAGCAGGCATTTCTTTACCCAAAGCTACAACAACAAGATTAATGAGTGGAAAGCAGACGTTGAAAATGTTCAAGCCGGTAAGGTGTCATGTAACAGTATGATTTAGGTTATAAAACTTGAATTGATGAAATTTAGTAATACAGTTCATGAAGTATCAATTTTGTATTTAATTTTTAAGTTGCATTCAATGAGGAATTGTTTTACATGCTTAACATTGTTCTCTTGAATCAAGTTAACCAGTGTTTTACCGCATCATGCCATGCATGACTTTTAATTTCTGTGTCACGATCTTCTTTTATTTGTTTTATAAGTTAAATTTGCCAATTATGACATCCTCCACGGAAACATGAAATTGATGATGCTCTTGTTATTCCGTGCACATCACCATTTTACAGGCATTCCAGCACTACTGACTGAAATAAAGCTTATGTCAGGTAAAACTGATTCTAGCAAACAGACTTATGGTTAATTTTGTATTAAACTAGTAATTTAAATTTTTTGAATAAATTATACGTGTAGTTTTATATTTTCATAAGATCCTGACCAGATGCCTGATGATAAGAGCGGCCTTGTACCAGGTTTCACCATATGTTTGGACAACGTAAACAGAACCACTCATTCACGATATACATTTCCAAAACTTGAACACGACTCCTGCTTACGATCAGGTAAAATGGTTTATCAAAAACAAACCATTTCTCATGAGAACTATACTATATATCTATCTCTATATCTATACATCACTCAAGACCTTTTTTGATATTATGACAGAGATGGACTGGCCCTTCTGGCAATCCGCAAACGAGGATCAAGCTGCAAGGGGTCTGAAAATGCTGATCAGCAATGAACAATGCATACTAATTGTATCTCCCATGTTCAATACCGGTTATGCTCGATTGCTTACGAAAATATGTATTCAGTGTACAAATATTTTCTTACTTTTGAGTATCAGCCAGTGCACGCAGTGGTGTCGCAAAGTGGGCCACATACAAGTTATACAACTATATTTTTGCTGTGCCACGCGGGCCCCACCATCCAATGAAAAACAGGAATTAAAAATTGTCACAGATAACTTTGATTTAAAACATTTTTTATCCTTATGTTCTTACAATCTTCAAATATATATATATATATATACATTATATATATATATATATATATATATATATATATATATATATATACATTATATATATATATATATATATATATATATATATATATATATATATATATATATATATATATATATATATATATATATATATATATATATATATATATATATATATATATATATATATATATATATATATATATATATATATATATATATATATATATATATATATATATATATATATATATATATATATATATATATATATATATATATATATATATATATATATATATATATATATATATATATATATATATATATAGATAGCACCGTCTGTGGTAGCATGTCTCTCCTTTTGCTCCTGTTTAACTGCTATTTTTTACCTTGTTTGGTATTGTTTTATTTTCTACAAATTTAACAGCTGGAAGTTGGTATTGTAAGGATTTACATGGTGTAACCTGTTTGTGACTTCTCTGTTAATTTTGTGTGTAATTTTAGATTTAAACTTTTTCATTTTTCATCATCTTACTTTGGACATTATGCTGGCTTTTCCACACCACTTTTGGAGCCTATTGTGTTCTTTCATTACAATAGTGTTTTGTTTGCCATTATCTTCTCTCTGTGAAAGTGATTCATTTGAGATCACAATGGTGCTGCTCATTACAGTAGGGATTATCTCCTTGCTTTGAGACCTGAGAGGTTTACCAGCAGGTTAAGTGAGGATTTAGTATCAACTCTGAATCAGTGTGGTATTTTTAGACATACCAGGAGAGGTTCAAGAAAGGTTATATCAAAGTGCACTGAATCACAAGTTTATGTTTTGGCAAAAACAGCAAAGGTCAAGAGAACTAAAAGTAGCAGTCAAACTAAAGCCAATTTGGCCAATTTGATAACCATCAAAACATTACCATCTTACAGGAACATGAATATTAATAAGCTGACCTATTCCGTTGTCAATGTCAGATCAATCTGCAATAAAATAACCATGTTCCTTGATTATCTAGTTAGTGCCCAAATTGACTTATGTGTAGTAACTGAAACCTGGCTTACTGATGCTCATGACGATATCAGAGCTGACACTATTGAAGCTGGTTTTACTCTTTGATGATATTCCCTGCTCTGACCATAGGGGTGGTAGCCTCGCTGTTCTTCATAAAAAATCAATCAAGAGCAAAAGACTCAAGTCTGGTCAACTTCCATCCTTTGAATTTTCTGAATGGCAAATTAAGTTTAAGGATTTTTCCATTCTAGTGGTTGCAATTTATCGACCACCATATTCAACAGTTCACCCTGTTTCTTTAAACACTTTTCTTGATGAATTCAGATTATATGCAGAAGGAATTTGTGTGACATCAAATCACTTAATTATTTCGGGTGACTTCAATATTCACACCAATGTTGGTGCTGATGCTCATGCATCTTTATTTCAGGACATTGTAGCTTCTCTTGGACTCAAACAACTAGTGAAATGTCAAACACATGTTTCTGGTAAGTCTAGACCTCATGCTTGTTCGAAATGAAGACAACATGGTTATCTCAGGGCCTAGAGAGGGTTTTTACATCTCTGATCATTGTTTTGTCCTCTGTAACTTGTCACAGGATAAACCTGGAAGGAAGACCAAAGTGATTGAATATAGAAATCTTAAAGCTATTGACAATGACCAATTGTCATCATTATTATCAACTTTCACTCAGGAATGCTTAGCATTGACAACTATAGTCGATCTTACAAATTTCTACAATGCGGGTCTGACTAAGATTCTTGATGTTGTCGCTCCGATACAATCAAAGACAGTAACAATACGGGAGAAAGTCCCTTGGTTTGATGATTCTCTCAAGTCTTTGAAGCGGAGTCGTAGAAAAGCAGAAGCAAAGTGGTTGAGGAGTCGCTCCGATGAGGATCATCGCTCGTTCAAGGCTCTCAGAACCTAGTACAATCAAAGGCTTCACCAAGCCAGATCAGAGATCATCTCAGCCAAGATTCTGCAATGTGGTAGCGATCAACATAAACTATATCGGCTTATCTACATATTGACTGGTAAAACAAAGATCAATCCTCGGCCTGATGGTGACAACCAAGTTCTTTCTAGTAGTTTTGCTTCTTTTTTTGTTAGAAAGGTGTTAGACATTAGAAATGAGCTGCAACCCTATGATGATTTTGATACAAGTTGTTATACCTGTGATAGCTCGTTTTCTCAGTTTAATCTAAATGACTTAGATACCACTCACAATATCATTAAGTCATCAAAGGTGACAACCTGTGCTGCTGACCCATTCCCGTCTCATGTGCTTCTTGACTACACTAGACTGTTGCTGCCAGTTTTTCAAAACATAATTAATTTCTCTCTGCAAGAAGGCAGCTTTCCGATGGTCTGGAAAACAGCATATGTGTCACCTTTGATAAGGAAACCATCACTTGAACCCATTTTCAGTAATTACAGGCCAGTTAGTAACCTGCCCCTTGTATCTAAGTTTGTCGAAAGGGCAACGGTTAATTAACTTTTTGATTATGTTAATCACAATGAGTTGCTTCCTTCGTATCAGAGCGCTTACAGGCAGTTCCATAGCACCGAGACTGCAACCGTAAAATTGTTAAATGATCTGCTACTTGGGATGGACAGAAAACAAACCACACTGCTGGTTGCAGTAGATCTTTCGGCAGCCTTTGACACGATGCATCATGGAATTCTTCTGAATGTCTTGAAGAATAAATTTGGCATCTCTAACACCAGCCTGGAATGGTTTACTTCCTACCTTTCTTCTAGGAATTGTGTTGTTTGTGTCAATGGCTGCCAATCCAAATCACATGATCTACCCTTTTCTGTTCCCCAGGGCTCAGTTGTAGGTCCAGTTGCGTTTACTTGCTATGCAAGTACTCTTGCAGATCTTATTTCACATGCTAATGATCACGTGAATATCATTGGTTATGCTGATGATCACTCTTTTTATTCTAGCTTTGATTCTGGTACTGTAGCTTAAGAATTAGATTCTCTTAATGGTATGCAACAAGTCTTATCCAAACTAAAACACTGGATGCAGCTGAATAAGCTCAAAATGAATGACAAAAAAGCTGAGGCCATTTTCTTTAGTTCACTTTATCACAGGCGTAGAAATGCGACAGACTCGATTCAAGTCGGTACTGATTCCATAAAACCATCCAGCTGCATTAAATTACTAGGTGTTTCACTTGATACTAACCTAAATATGTAACTACATATCAAGGAAAAGTGCCTTGTAGCCAGTTGCAACTTAGATATAATTCGTCGAATCAGGAAACACTTGACCACTAAAAGTTGAAGGCTACTGGTTCAAAGCTTAGTCATCTCACACCTCGACTATTGCAATGCTGTGTTTGCTGGGCTGCCCACTTCTAGTTTATTACCAATGCAATCAATTCAGAACCAGGCAGCTAAAGTTGTTTTGCAAAAATGCAAATTCGATAGTGCTTCAAGCTGCCTAAAGGAACTGCATTGGCTTCCTATTGTTAACGTATCCAATTTAAAGTTCCGTGTCTTGTTTTTAAAATGTATTCATAATCATGCACCAGCCTACCTCAAACAGCTAATTCAGTTCCGTAAATCCACATATAATACACGCAGCTCATGTAATCCTCCTCTTTCTCTACCCCGTACTCATACTTCGTTCGGTTCTCGTGCATTTTGTTCCATCGGTCCCAAACTATGAAATGACCTGCCTGATTCAGTAAAGTCTAATTCATCATTTACCTCATTCAAACGTAACCTAAAAACTCACCTTTTCAAGCTGGCCTTAAATTTATTTTTTATATTTTTTTATCCTTCTTTGGTTCTTTTGGCAGTTTCTCAGTGTGTTTTATTATTTTACATCTTGATTGAAAAGCGCGATAGAATATATTTTTAGTAATGGCTGTATAAGTACTTTATTATTATTTTATTAATATTATTATATATATATATATATATATATATATATATATATATATATATATATATATATATATATATATATATATATATATATATATATATATATATATATATATATATATATATATATATATATATATATATATATATATATATATATATATATATATATATATATATATATATATATATATATATATATATATACATACATACATACATACATACATACATATTATATATATATATACATATTATTAGAACGAATTAATTCTAAAATAATCTCATCAACCAACCTCAACCTATGGAAGAATACCACTGAAGTCATCAACTGGTACAAAAACGTGGACAACAAACCAAACCACTCTTTCATTTGCTTTGACGTTTGTGAATTCTATCCCTCCATAACTGAAAAACTCTGAACAAATGCTTTAGATTTTGCATCCAATTATGACATTTCTGAACATGAGAAACATCATCCTACATGCCAAGAAATCTCTACTGTATGATGGCGACACACCATGGTGTAAATGTGGAAATTTTAATTTCGATGTTACAATGGGTAGTCATAATGGGGCGGAATCGTGTGAAGTGATTGGTCTCTATATATTGTCACAGCTCCAGCATATTAACATCAACATTGGATTATATAGAGACAACAGATTGGCTGTTTGCCGCAAAACACCAAGACAAACGGAATTAATCAAAAAAGAGATATGCAAAATATTTACAAGCAACACGCTAAAAATCTTAATTGAAGCTAATATGAAAACAGTTGACTTCCTAGACATCACCCTGGACCTAAGAAGTAGCACCTACAAATCATTTATGAAACCCAACAACACCCCATTATATGTACATAAACAGAGCAACCACCCACCCCCCAATAATCACGAACATTCCAGAAAGCATCAACAGGCGGTTATCTAGCATTTCATCAAACAAGCAAATATTCAATGAGGCAATACCCTGTCACCAAGAAGCCCTGACGGAAAGCGGCTACAACTACACATTGAACTATGAAGCACAACCAAACCCCAACAATGATGCAAACCAGAGAAGAAAGCGTAACAGAAAGAGAAAAACCACGTGGTTTAACCCGCCATATAGCATAAACGTAGCCACCAACATCGGCAGAAAATTCTTCCAACCTCCTGGACCACTGCTTCCCTCCCGGGCACCATCTCAACCAATTGCTAAACCATAACAGTGAAATTAAGTTACAGCTGTATGCCAAATATCCAACAGATCATCTCTACTCACAACAAAACAGTACTTAAGAAAAGTGCAACCAAAGAAACACCACAAAACAATTGCAACTGCAGAAAGGACAAACCATGCCCACTCGAAGGCAAATGCCTCACATCAGGGGCCATCTACCAGTTAGACGGCAAGATACCCTTTAAGAAGAAACTTATATAGGATTAACGGAAAATACATTAAAAACAAGGTATAATGGACACACTCATAGTTTCAGAAACGAGGATAAACGGTATGCAACAACATTAAGTGAATACATCTGGAACATAAAAGACGATAATGTGCAGTACTTATTGAAATGGAAGATTATTGATAAAGCTAAGCCATACTCATCATCAAGCAAAATGTGCAACCTATGCTTGAAAGAGAAATTCTTTTATAATATACAAGCCACACTTAGCATCACTAAACAAAAAAAACGAGCTGGCCAGTGCATGCAGACACAGAAAAAAACAATTATTATGTAACTATAGATAAGAACTATTTTCCCCATTCTTAGCACATGCCACACTTTAAACAGTTGCGCATTGTAATTCATCATCCCTATTACTCAGCAATTTGTTTCTGATGAGTGAGATCTTGCCCTTACCAAACAGATCTGTCAAATAAAATGTACAAGGTTTAACTTGCGAGTCAGTTTATTACAGCTCTCTTTTGATTGAGCACTTTTCCATTGTGTTGGTTTTACACCATACTATTTTTTGGATTATACTTACTAGTTAACTCCTAGTTACCACGTTGCTATGGTGGGTGTGGTTTATTTCCATACTTAGAGAGGTTAACTATACACGAATGCCAGTAACAAAGGGCTAAGGAGCAGTATAATGTCACAGAAACAAGAGGGTCAAGAGAGGGTTATTGCCTATGGGAGTAGAAGTCTTCATCCAACCGAGAGAAATGACCAAAATTATTCTTCTTTTAAGCTTTAATTCTCGGCAGTAAAGTGGGCAGTCACTGAGAAATTAAAAATTCAATTATGGTGGACAGACTTTTTTGTCTACACAGACAATAATCCACCTGGACACGACAACTCTTGGAGCAACAGAGCAAAGAAGGGCTGCCAAACTTGCAAATTTCAGTTATCAAATCAAATGCAGACCAGGAAAGATGAACGCAAATGCAGATGCTCTACCAAGAAAACCATGTCCAGAAGAAGCTTTCATGAAAGTGTTTCTACCCAAATTACCACTAGCTCTGTGGTGAGGGACAGGGTCTGTTCCATTCTAAGTTTTTCAAGTCCAGTAATAAGGAAAAGATGAGACAATAGGTGGGGTCATGACAAACATATCTAGAGACAGACGGCCAAGCAAAACAGAAAAACAATCATGAGACGAAAGAAACAGTGAAAATGTTAGTCCAGTAGGATTGTCACAGGGAGTGATTTATAATCTTGTTTGTTTAATATTGTATTCATGTTGTATTACGCGAGTGGGCAGTATATGCCAGTCTCTCACTACTCGCTTGTATGTACAAAAATTTGAATTAGAATGGGCGCAGTATTTAAGTGTAGATCCGCTTGGTTCAAAGCTCTTAATTTATGCAATACTTTAATTTATGCAAACCTTTAAGGCATCTCAGCAGGTGCCAACATTCTTTAAAAGTACATGTATTTGTTTGATCTGAATTTTCAAAAAGTTGGGGAGAAGCAAATAAGTCATCTAATGAGACACTGGGATCGTTTTTTCGATATAAATGACAAAGAATGGTGGGTTATTTTTTCTAATTGTTTTATAGCAGTCCGCGAAACAAAAATCCATTATTTCCCATTTAAATTCATTCACAAAATACTTTCTGTAAATAGCTACCTCCACAAGTTAAAAATACTAGATAATGACCTTTGTTCCTTTTGTGGTAATGACAGTGAAACCCTCAAGCATCTATTTTGGTCATGTAACATTTCATCTAAGTTTTGGAATGATGTTTTTGTTGATACTTTAAGTGATGTAACTTCAAGTTTGAATTATAAACTTATTGCTTTTGGTTATACTGATGAAAACTATTTTAAATATAATTACATTATTTTTCATGCTAAATATTTTATTTTCACATGTAAATATACCAATACCATACCTACTCTTTATAGATTTAAAACAGCTATGAAGATGATGCTCGAGATGAAAAGAAACTTTTATGTTAAAAAAATAAGTTATGATTATTTTTCATTGTTTAAAGATAAATTTTTGAAAGTAACAGTAATTCATAATTTCCCTTTTTTCTATATTTTCTTTGAAATTGTTTGCTTTGTAAAAATCGTCACTTTTTGTATATTTCTTTAGCTGTTGATTGTTATTGTTTCTGGAACTTTAATAAATTGTAAAAAAAAAAATTAACACATCTCGAGAGGCTATGTTTTAGCCGAGTGTAAGCCCCAAGGCAAGAACGGTGCCTGGGCTATTGGATTTATCCACAAGTTTTATTGTGATTGTGAAGCTCTGTAAAGATACCAGAAGGGACATTTGTGTTAGGGACTCTTTTCTGTAAACTTACTTAAAAACTACTTTACTATAACTATTTTGTTGTGCATGAAAATTATCTTTCAAATCGTAGTTATCAGATTAAGTTTAGGATTAGAAGTTGGATGTGTCCAGAATTAAAAATTTATTTTAATGATCATCGCGTCCAGCATCTGACTTGAGTGGATGAATTAATATGACTATCAGAAATGACATATTTGTATATTCCGCTATCTTATATATACTTTAGAATATTTCAAAGTTGACTGAAATGATGGTATGGTTGCCGTAAAAGTTTACAGAATTGTTAATATACACTATTTTAATATCTAGTAAATATGAACATTATATTCAATGAACATATTTAAGATTTGGTGCATATGAATCTGTAACGAGTTATTAATTGTTAGGGGTGGTCGGCAGGTTGGAGCTTTGCTAGAAGTAGTGCTGTCATGACATGGCTCTATTACGTATCGATTATCGTGGAGAAAAATATGGCGATATATTGGAATATCACGATACTTTTCAAGAAAACTGACTCACGACACAAATTGCTAATTTCACTAATGTTACTTCTTTTATGATGAACGCAAGAAAATATGATTTGAAGATCTAGCAGACGACATGATCACGTGACTATTATGTTCATCACGCATCATGCACGTGTTTGGTAATTCAGTCAGTGTGACCATGAATCATCGAAGTAAGAGCCTGAGAGGCGTGTTCTGGGTCAATTTTTCATTCCCTTTGCCAACTTACATCGGAACGGGCCAGTGTGGGGTGGCGGAGCACGATTTTTAATTAGTTTTTTCTGTTTCACACTATTTTTGCACATTTTTATTGGCCTAAACTTGAATTTTTGATTTAATACCATAACATTAAAATTGTAACGTATGAAGTGGCCTAGCCAAGTTGCGCAAAAATTTCTTAGTTGAGTACTAGTATTTAGTATCGCAATATGTCGCAAGAGGCACATTTCATATCGTGGGAAAAGATAATTGACATGTCATGACAGCACTAATTAGAAGCGAATAATGTTAATGTGGTGTTGAATCTTGATAGAGATGACGTGAGGGGGTAGGCCCATTTTCAATTGCATTAGATATAGGTTCATGAGCATTTGATTATCTCTGGGTTTGAGTTTCTTTTGGTCTACCCACAAGGTATTTATTCTACCAGCTCAGTGAGTTTGACGATGCAATAGACGGATAGTAAGCCAGCCAGGATGTCGGTACGGGACGCCTCGGGTGGCAACACACCATTGGCAGTCTTAGTGGTGAATTGGGTGTGGGCGTGGCTCCATGCATCACCTGTATTCAGGGATGTGCGCCACACCAGTTGAGACACACAAGCAGGCTACTGAGTAACCGTGAGATCATGTGAACATTCATTACTTTCCAACGTATATACTTTCCAACGTATATGGAAAACTGGGGGTTTTAAACTGAACCAACGTCTAAGCAAGTTATTTTCATGGGCTTATGACATAAACGGTTTTCGGCGTCCGGTCTGACATTTCATGTGAAGTTTTAAAGTGAGCTAAGGTCATCTAAGTAAATGACAGGAAGTGAGGTCAAGGACCTCAGAGTGTACTATATACAGAGATTGTGTTTTCCTTTTTTTTCTCTCCCTTTTCCTTCATTATCTTTTCTCGTCTCTTACCTACACAGAGATTATGAAATGATTATCAAGATTTTACTGTATTATATATTATTGATTACTGTACATTGTGTTTATGATACCATAGCAGATCATTTTGACGATAGAGAGAAATCGCAAATAATATTGTTTTTTCCAAGTAAACACATATTTTCATTGTTGTTTTCCCCTTCAGCCTTACTGACTATATCTTACAGATGCTCTAGGTGACGTCCATTGTTGAGACTGTGACAAGGATAACTTTTTTATAAAAGATGGAATATTGTATCGAGAAACAAAAAGGCCTGATGATACTGCTTAAGTACAACTAGTGCTACCAAAAGAGTTACAAAGCTTAGTTCTAAAATCCCTTCATGAGGATGCTGGTCATTTTGCCCTTGATCGCACACTGAACCTCATTAGACCAATGTTTATTGGCCTGATTTAAAAGAGGTGGTTACACATTATTGTGCCAAGTTCCCAAGTTGTTGTTTGAGAAATGCACCAACAAAGTCAAACAAGGCACCCCTGCAAAATATACAAGCCTTTGCCCCATTAGAAGTAGTTGCAATAGACTTCTTGACAGTAGATAAATATGCATGATGAGATAACCATCCTTATGAAGAATGGTCCATCAATCATTCATGGGTTTTGCACAAAGTCCTTCCAAGCATATAATGTATATTTTTATTTAGGCTCTGCCAAGGACTAATCTGATACGTATCACTGAACAGCAGTTATGTAGCAAGCTACATAAGATGAATGACCTATTGTGTACAGTGTAACAGTAGCTGGTTGCTAACAAGTGAACTGTGAATAGTCTACGAAGATGTTATCAGATAAGAAGGTATAGATTACCCCTGTGTTGTGTATAGTGTAGCAATAGCTGGATGCTAGTCAATGAAGTGTGAAAAGTCTCTCGGGTTGAATGGTGTGGATTACCCCTGATTTTGAAAAATCGGGGGTGCCGGGTTGGAGGGATCTAAGGGCCAAAAATTCTTAATGGCTGATACAGAACATATCTTGCATGAGATGTACCTCCGCTTTCCGTTTAGTATGCACTGCAACCGCCTATTTTGGCCAAAATCGACGGTTGCACAACACACGCCTCGCCTGAGCAAGGGCAACCTAATATGATATCATTATTTGCTTAGCCTGGCACAGCTACGATCTATTACAATGCCAACACGCGCGAGTGTAATATGATGCCTCTATCTGATGCACGTAGTGCATATTATTAATGCCCCTATGATAGCATACTGAAAGGAAAGAGCTTGTACACTCAATGTGGTGATCACAAACCTTTTCACTAAATTTGTAATGGCAATACCCACTAGAGATCAAACTGCCAAATTAACTGCAAGAGCATTATGGCAACATTTCTTTTTCCACCATGATTGTCTGGCTAAAATTCACTCAGACCTGATTTGAGTCTAAATTTATCAAAGAACTTGGAAATTTATATGGTATTCATAAAAGCAGGACCAGTTTTCTATATTGGGACAAAACTTAAAAGTGATTTGCTGATGAAAGAGAGGAAAAAAGAGGTTTTTTTCTACCATTCTTCAGAGGCTTGGGTTACTCTTCCAGAGCTCAAACCAAAACACCAAAAAGTATCTGGTGTTTCATTATGAATTCAGTTCAGCAAAATTCATTCTTTTTGCCCTTGATTTGACACAGAAGAGTCAAGTTATTTAATATGTTGCTTTCTCATTTCTTTCATAACAAAAAAAGCATGACTTTAATATTGCAACACTGTGTTTAATATACAAAGCCTTTACAAATGCATAATCGATCCACTAAACTAACTGCCCAGTGTGCACAATCTTTAAATATAAATCATAACTTGCAATCAAGTTAAACATTAAAAAAAAAAAATCATAACAAACAATTACACTACAGCAGCATGGATATCGTCTTTGATTTCCATTAAGAATTTTTGGCCCTTAGACCCCTCCAACCCGACACCCTTGATTTTCTCAAAATCAGGAGTAATCCACACTATTCAACCCAAAAGAATTCACAATTCATTGACTAGCAACCAGCTATTGTTACACCAGACAACACAGGGGTAATCTACCTTCTTAACTGACACCATCTTCATAGTCTATTCACAGTTCACTTGTTAGCAACCAGCTACTATTACACTGTACACAATAGGTTATTCATCTGGGCTCAAGCCACATAACTCCTGTTCAGTGATGCGAATCTGATTGGTACTTGGCTGAACCCAAATATAAATGTGCATAATATGCTTAGGAGGACTTTGTGCAAAACCCATGAATGTTTGATGGACCATTCCTCATAAGGATGGTTATTTCATCATGCGAAGAGATTTTCAGTCATGAAAATGAACATGACTAGTCAATGGGTTCATGTCACAATGGCGCGGAAAAAAACTTACAACATTTTGTGGTGTGACCTTTGGTACGGCCTTGAGCATGTGTATTACGCATCGCTAATCAACATTAAGCTGTAGTTGGTGTTTCCATAGTAACGGGCGAGTGGAAATCAGCTGATAGAGTTCAGTGGATTCTGAATTAAGGGAACAAATTCATGCAGTCGATTCGTGTACATCCGTAGCGGTCATACTGATCATAAACTTTGTACACAAAGTATGTTAACATGCTCACAGATAGTCTTCAGTGAAGCTGGTAAGACCAGAAGTTTATCAGTTCCGAAAACAAGCTGTGACCAAAGGACATTTTCTTGTTTAGTAGGTGTCAAGTTAATAACAGTCAATCCCATGTAATTCATAATATTGTAGTTGAGTAATAGCGCCACCAGTTGTAGAATAAAGACACTTAAAATCAATATGTCGTCTTCGAGTCATAACTTCACATGGTGTCAGAAGTAAAAGCCTCGCGCTCACGGAAAAATGGAAAAAATAGACCCACCTAGAGGACTGAGTTTAGAAGGGAATCCAGCGGACAATCTAAAACGGTTTCTGCAACGTTTTGACCTATACATGCTTGTAAGGGGGATTACAAACCTCCAAACCAGCAAACAGCACTCTTCCTAACGTTAATTGCTGAGGACGCACTGCGAGTGTACAATACATTTACGTGGGACTCCGGGGGAGACAAAGAAAACCTACAAAAGGTAAAAGAAAAATTCTGAGAACATTGTAAAAATCACACATCACAGGCATTTCTTCGCAATAAATTTTTTACAAGGGCTCAAAAAGAGGGTGAACCGATAGTTCAGTATGTAACTGATTTAAAACTTCTTGCCAAGGAATATGATTTTAAAATTCTCAACGACAGACTCATAAGAGATAGAATTATCTTCTGCATACATAGTGAGCAGTTGAAGGAAAACATAATTAGTGTACTGGACCTTGACCTTAAAGAGGCGGTGGACATTTACCGCGCTGCCGAAATCAGCAAAAAGCAAATGGACAAAATGAACGACGAAGAGGAAACAGAAAAAACAGTACACAAAATCCACGAAAGCAAACTGAACAAATCAGTCCGTGGAGCGAAAGGTCACACAAGGTCAGCTACCAAAACCAATTCACCGCAATATAGTGGAAATCAGAAACACAAACAAAGGACATGTTATAGATGTGGGAGAAATCACCTTCCACGATCATACCCTGCATGGGGTAAACAATGCACACAATGTGGAAAAATGACCACTTCGCTGATGTTTGCAAATCGTGGAAAGAAAGCGTTGACATGGTAACACATTCTGACAGTGAAAACTCAGAAGGTGAAGAGTTATTCATTGGAGATGTTGGTAGCAATGAATCATCAGAAAAGTGGTGGGTAAACTTGAAGATAAGAAGGAAATGGACTTCTCTAAAAATAGACACTGGCGCAAAAGCTAACATTCTGGCATTCAAGACCTACAAACAGATTGCAAATGGCGCTTCCATCAGAAAAACCAACAATAAATTGGTGTCATACAATGGTCAGAGAAATTAACTCTTTGGTATTTGTACTTTAAAGGTGTCATACAAAGGAGACCAACACAAACTGGAATTAAACATTGTACAGGAAGGATAAAGAAATATTTTAGGTCTGAAAGCCGCACTTACACTAAAGCTAATTCAGCAAGTGGATCAAGTTCAAGACACGACAGATCTTGTGAAAGATTACAGTGATGTTTTTATGGCATCGGGTGCTTACCTATGGAACATCATATTGAACTGGAAAGGGATGCATCTCCAACAGTTCATCCTCCAGGGAAGGTACCTTTTGCCCTTAATGACAAACTGAAAGATGAACTTGATAGGTTAGTAGAACAAAAGATAGTCCAAAAGGTAAATTATTCAGCAGAATGGGTAGACTCCCTAGTTATCATAGAGAAACCCAATGGCAAACTCAGGTTGTGTCTCGATCCCAAAGAATTAAAATTTGGGTGCCAGAAATTTCATCAGTACATTTATGGGCAAAGTGATGTCATTGTGACAAGTGATCATAAACCACTGGAAACAATCATGAGAAAGTCTCTGTCAACAGCGCCACCAAGAATCCAACGTTTGCTCTTAGCAGTACAAAAGTGTGACATCAAAGTTCAACATAAACCAGGAGAGAGTGCTGACATGGTGATAGCAGATACATTGTCTAGAGCTTATCCAAGCCATAATGACGAATCTGACAAAGATGAATCAAATGAAATTAAACTTCAAGTTCATACACTAGTATTAAACATGCCAATCACTGATCAAAAGATATAATTCAAGGCAGCAACCAAAGAGGATCCCATATTGATCATTTTGAGAAAAACGGTACTCAATGGTTGGCCAAACTCAAAAAATCAAGTGGAAAACGAAATAAAGCCATATTGGAGCTTCAAAGATGAAATACATTGTGCCAATGACCCATTATTCAAATGAACAAGAGCCTGGTGTATTGCCTCTAGTTCCAACTAAAATTGATGTGCTGTGCTGACCGCACCAAGTGTCCATCCAAAATCCCACAACTTGGAACCACGCTAAATGCGCTCCCCACCCCGTCAAAGACGCATCGGTCACCACTGACACTGAAGGTCTGACGGGTGGAAAAATTGCTCCCTGTGACAGGTAAGAGTGGACGCACCACCACCAAATGTGGGGGGACCACCGCCTGCGTACGGGGGACGAGGACACTGAGGTTCTCTCCTGGATGGTATGAAATGATCCAGTAGATGGAATTGTAGATCCCGCATGTAAAACCTGCACATGGGGACTACATCTACTAGGCTGGCTAGGTATCCTGAGAATGCCAGCCAAGCTCTTGCCGGCGATGCCGGTAGCGAGAGATGTTGTTTTGAATGCTGGCTGTCAATTGTCAACAATATCATTAGCTAGGATTCTGCTTTCCTCCTGTATTGTGTTGTATGTGTAAAAGCAAGCTTGGAACGTGGCAAATGTTTTGTCTCCGTAAATGTTTGATAATTTGACGTGCGTAATTAACCTGTACAGGTCTTGGGTACGAAAATTTGATGTGTTAAAATTTTAGCATTACTTCAATTGTTTTCTGTGATATTAGAGCATGTGCTGTTTCATTTAGTTTCAGGTTGGTGACCTGATGTGATATGATTGCTATTGTTAAAGGATTTAAAAAGTAAACTTTATTAACCATGTCTTTGGATTCGTGGTTTATAAAACGGAAGAGGGGTGGGGAGTCTGTGGAAGAAGGGGGAAGTTCAAGTTCAGGATTGGATGATGGCAATACAGCCAGCAAATCTGCTGCAAAAAAGCATAGAGCTAACACTCCAATAAGTGAACTACATATCAGAAATGGCTAAAGGAATTTAATTAGATCGATATTTTAAATGATCATTTGAAGGTATTTTGCAAGGTTTGCAAAGACGCAAAAATGAAGAATTCTTTTGCACAGGAAGGTGCTTCGGATACACAACATTTCACTTTAAAAAGCACAGCAGAACTCAAGCTCATATCGCTGCTATTTCTGTTAAAGGCTCTAGAAAGTTTATGCAAAACTCTTTGGATAATTCTGCATTTGAAGCAACTGATAATGCTATTAAAGTCTTTCGGACCATATATTACATGGCAAAGAATAACATTCCAGATGCCCAGATAAACAATTGACTGGAATTGCAAAAAGTAAATGGATGTGGATTGAATTCTGTTGGTATGCATCATGACACACGAGAAGAAATTGAGGGTCTGCTGAGCAACATATCAAGGAGGATTTGCAGGAAAGGGAATGCTCATTCTACAGCATAATGCTTGATGAAACTACAGACATCTCAGTTACAGAAAAACTCATTTTCTATATTGAATTTGTGAATAAAGAAACTTTAAAACCAGAAACTCACTTCTTGAGGAACATTTCAGTTCAAGACTGTACAGCTGCAACTATTGTGGATGGAGTGCTGAAAGGCCTTCGTGAACTTAATTTGGATATCAGCAAACTGGTTGGGATAGGAAGTGACGAAGCATCAGTGGTGATTGGACAGCATACAGAAGTTATGAGCGAGAATATGGGAATTAAATCCAAAATTAAGCAACGTACATTACTCTGCCCACAGATTACTTTTAGCAGTGTCACAAGCAGCTAGTAAAGTCCCCTATCTTACAAAGTACCGGGATATTATTAGTTCCATCTACACTTTTTACAGCAGATCAAGTTTGCGACAGAGCAAATTAAGAGAAATACAACTTATGCTGCATGAAGGGGATCTCACACTGAAACAGGTATACGAAGTGAGATGGCTGGTCCTGCACAATTCGGTAAAAGCTATATCATCAAACTATGCCAGTTTGGTGACAGCACTTGAGGCTGAGGCTGCCTCAGATGGTGATTCAGTGGCACATGGGCTGACAGTGTTCATAAAAACTAAATTGTTTGTTCTAACAACAGCACTTCTTGATTGTCTGGACATCATTACACGTTTGAGTCTCTTCTCCAGAAAAAACATTAGACATTTCTTCAATTGGAACCAATGGTAGACGCAACTGTGAAAACCCTGAAGATAAAAATATCCCAAAATGGCAAGGTGCTTTAACTGGTATATAATGCCTTAGAAAAACATGAAGGAGACTCAAACACATACAAGGGCATAGACCTCAATCAGAATACTCATGGGGTTGTAGAGGTGATGTGGACACACTAGAAGCTGTCAAAGACAATTTCATCACAAACTTGGTGTCAAACTTGGAAGCCCGATTTTCCTCGAAAGCACACTCTGTAACATCAACATTTTCAACCCAAAGACCCTACCTGAAAAGAAAAAGAACATGGACACATTTGGAGAAAAAAAAGTCAAACTTTTGGGGGACCTTTATGGGAAGTCATCTAATGTGGACTGTGAACCACTTATTGATAAAGAAGAATTATTCAAAGAGTAGGCTTTTGTTCACCAGCTTATTTTCGGCTCTTATGCAAAAATGAAAAGTGCACAACTTTGCAAAAATATCATCCAAAATTATTTGGAAGATTTTCCGAATATTGCCACACTCTGTACCATTGCCCTTACCATTCCAATTTCAAGTGTACCCTGTAAAAGGGGATTTAGCTACAAAACCAGAGTGAAAACCAAGCTGAGATCACGGATTGCGGATGATAAACTTAAAGTGCTGATGCATATTTCATGTGTAGGACCACCAATGTTGGAGTTTAATTTTCAAAGAGCAGTAAAACTGTGGCAGGAAGAGAAGCCAAGAAGAAAAGTTTTTTAGCCTGGTTTGTAAAGGCAGTTTAACATTTTGAAGTATTTAAATACATGTTTGTTTTTTGTTAGTCTTCTGTCAAATGTGCTAGAAACAAATAGGAATATTTTACATTCAAAGTTTGATCACGCATTCCCAGTTGCCACAAACAGATTACACAAGTTCTAACTTACAATATTTTACCGTGCACAAGATCGTGTAAGCTACTACACTGTAAGAAGTAGGCGTGTCCGAAATCTCAATAGCATATTATCCTTGACAATTGGTCAAAGTTCACTAAAACCTCATGGAAGTTTGGATTCAATAAACAAACTTATTTTTCTATTTTAGTTTGGATTGTTAACTCATATTTAATGATTCAACAATTCACATTATACAAGGATTGAGTAAGAACTTTTTCTTGATATTGTTATGATAATAATAGTCAGTTTTTTATGTTTTTGGTATTTTAAGCACAATTTTCATTCACTTTAGCGAAGCAGGCTCACACAAGTGTGTGTGTGTGTCAACAATATTTAAAGATTCGATAGCACGCAGTGCCCTGTACATTACGCAGTGCCCTGTACTTACAACGGCAAAATTACAAAATACGCCGAAAATCAAGGGCTCGTCGTAACCAAATACGCCAGAAAAAAAATTCTAACGCAATCTCTGATTATAGACGAGACCTCAAGTGGCACTACCAATCCAGAACAATTTTATTGAGGGCATAAATAAAATTGTATGTAAAAGTGTGCACCGCCTATGGTGGTACTGCACACGCTTTTTGTGCACCACAACAGCATGGGGTTGAGGGGCACGCCTAAGGGCTCTGCTGGGGTCCAAGGAAAAAACCCTGGTGTGGGGGCCAGGGGCTCTATAAAGCCCTGCGTTTTTCATGGCAGAAAATCATGTCCAATACACACTAAAATCGTTTTGGTTTAGTTTTTTTTTTAGCATGGTGGGGGATGTCCAATACACACTAAAATCATTAAAAATTTTTTACATTTTTAGCATGGATGGGGTGTCAAAATGACATCAAATGTGATCATTCCATTAATGAAAGCACCTTAGTGGCTACCTTTGATGGATTATCCCAGCCTACCCCCTCCCCCACCCCCAACTTCTGAAAAATGTCAAAGTATCAGTTTTTTCCATAACACTAATTACACTATAGCAGGAATAGACTTTCCCATCATTTTCAGTGACTGAGATTTAATATAATAACAATAAATTGATTACATGAAACTATTGTGCTATCCTCTCAGCTACCATGGTTACATCACAAGCATAAATCAAAAATTTAGAAAACTTTGATCAGCTGATATTAAAAACTAATAGTGCTATTTTGCTGATCTGCTCAGATTGTAGTACTCTGTATCTAAATATCTGTAAAAAGAAATATGGCAATTTAGCCATAACCAGATATACAATGTAGTTCATTGGTGGCAAATCATTGTTTTGCAGAATTGTATTATAATCAACCTGCACCTGGTTTGATTTGCATCAACTTTGGGTTTTACATACAGACAGCAAAGATACAACTTGTATTTAAGAATCATTAACAGATTGCATTCAGACTTGCATGCACTAATCAAGGAACTACAACACAGTGTAGTAGTTCCTTGCACTAATTCACCTCCTGTTTCTCCATGAAAGCTGTGTTGATCATAAAGGCCAGTTCTTGATAAAAAGGGATGGTGTGATCTCCAAGGTGGCGTCAATTCAGTGGATACTCTCTGGAAAAATGTTTGTGATAGCACTCAATGGAACTCTTGATAGACATTTCTGTGCAAAGAGAGAGAGAAAGGGAGGGGATTTTTACTTAAAAAAAGAAGTCTTTTGTTATAATGTCTGCACAAAAATCTTTGAAAAGCTGTAAAAAGTGAAATTTGTAACTGATTTTGATGAATTTCATGATGATCCAAGAGGCCTATCTAAAACTTGTCCAGAAATCCCTCGGCACAGAAACCACAATTTATCTACCAATTATCATCCTACCTAAGTACTTTTTATTCTTTCTCCTAAATTCCTGCAGGCACTAATTGGAGAAACCAATAGTGAATTGAATGGTTTGCTTGGCCCAGAAAATAAGATCTCCAAACCAAAATTCACTAAACGGACTGTGTAGCTGTGTATAGCCAGCAATTTAATTTATGTGGTTAATCAAGCACTGGTGTTTAATGAAAGAGTCCAGAAGAGTGAGACTTAGTGGAGACAGGGTTTGAAATATGATCGGGACTTCGGATTGAAAAGTAATAGGCCTCTGAGATCATCATGTTTTTTGCTTTCTTCATGTTATTCATTAAGAATTTGTATCCCTTGGACCCTTCCAACCCGACACCCTCAGTTTTTTCAAAAACAGGGGTAATCCACACCTTCTAACCCATGAGCCTCTTCAGTTCAATTGCTAGCAATCAGCTATTGTTACACCATACACAACACAGGGGTAATCCACACCTTTAACCTGAAAACCTCTTTACACTTCACTTGCTAGCAACCAGCTATTATTACACGGTACACAATATGTCATTCATCTGGGGCTGAAGCCACAAACCTCCTTTGCAGTACAGTGGAACAGATTAGTCCTTAGCTGATCCTAAAAAAATATACATCATATGCATGAAGGAATTTGTGCAATACCCATGAATGATTAATGGACCATTCCTCCCAAATAGGATTATTTCATCATGTTAGGGGATTTCAAATCAATTTGGCTAATGTTGCCTCTAACTGTCCATATACCTTTAACAGCAATTCTATCTTACCATGGAGGGACATCTTTTTTCTGATAAGAAATTCTGAACTGGACTCTGTTTACGCCCACCACCGCATCAGCATAGTTTGGACACAGGTTCACCTGAAGAATGATTTCACCAGTTTCTCGATGGTATCTTTCTGTTAGATGGATAAAGAAAGACTCAAGTTTAGTGAAATTCAGTGTGGAGTAGTGTCACTCAAGTTTGGATGAAATCTACTAGCTATGGGAGAAGAAAAAATGTTCTCCTATTTCAAAAATTCCCCCAACTAGTTAACCCACATTTGCCCATCAAGAAATATCCATTTTTTGATTAAAATCATCAAAACTACTGTACTCCAGTGGAGTTAATTAATTTCCAAAGTGTAGCTGTAATTACACCTTTACCAAACTAAAAAAGTTACTCTCTATTCACTCATGTTACTAGCTATGCTCTTCCTTCTTTCAAGATTTATTCACAAATGCTTTGGTGTCAAACATTATTATTGTTCTTACCTTACAGCCCACAATCAACTGACATGGTCAGCCTGACGATGACATCCAAAGCCTTGCAGCTGCATCTAGTTGCTTCAGAATAGGACCTTGGCTTGTGACAGCTACAGAACATTTATCTGAATGGGAAACAAAAGTAAAGGGTAAAATGTGATTTTAGCTCATCCTATAGCTGTACATAATTTCCCTGAACTATAAACATTATGTGACAGACTGGTGCCAAGAACACTAAGAGAGCTGTGGCAGATCCCAGGAGTCTACTGCACCATTCTGTGGTCAGTTGCCACTGAAAAAAAACTTTAAACTTTATACAATTCCGACACCAACACATAGCTGTGAATGGAAATGTTGGGACGAAATTCAAAGAATTACATTTTAAGCATACTCTGTTTTGATACATCAAAAATTTTCAAGACATTATAAAACCTTTAAACTTTGATCAGTCATAACTTGCAACCAAAGATGTTATTTTTCAAAAATTTAAGACTGATTTTATTGTTTCATATGTATGTTACCAATGGCAATCAAATTGGGACACCCACATAGACAACAAACTCCACAACATCCAGCCGTCCATTCCCACCAACCCCACTACCCACAACCTCTCCCGTAAAGACCATGTCTACATAACCCCACAACCCACAACCTTTCCCGTAAAGACCATGTCTACATAACCCCACTACCCACAACCTTTCCCGTAAAGACCATGTCTACATAACCCCACTACCCACAACCTCTCCCGTAAAGACCATGTCTACATAACCCCACTACCCACAACCTCTCCCGTAAAGACCATGTCTACATGACCCACCTCAGAATAGGTCACACCCACCTCACTCATACCCACCTCCTTACGAACCCCACCCCACCTGTCTGGGCCCCTTACAGTCAAACACATTCTCATTGACTGCCCAATCTCCACCAACCCAAGACCTCCCTTCAATCCCTTCAACTCCAATGTCAAGCTCTTCCGAAAAAACTCCCAAGAACCAGAAAAAAAGCATTCTTCTTCCTAAAACCATACTTGATATTTAGATATATCTAATTTACCTTATCATAACCTTTTCCACCATTTTTCCTACCTACTGTACTCCTTCCGACTTCTCCAACCTCTTTTCACTACCGACATAATTTAATCTCTCAGGCACAATTTAACCATCGTTACCTTATACCTACCTACTGTACTCCGTCAGACTTCTCCAACCTCTTTTCACTACCGAATAATCTAATCTCTCAGGCACAATTTAACCATCGCTACCTTATACCTACCTACTGTACTCTGTCCGACTTCTCCAAGCTCTTTTCACTACCGCATAATCTTATCTCTCAGGCACAATTTAAACATCGTTATTGTGGTGCTGTTAAACCTCACCAAACAAACTATTACGATTTTTGTGTTATTTTTCTTTTAAGAAAATAAATATTAATCTTTAATAACACATACCAAACTCTTGTAGTTGCAGAATCTTGTGGATCATTTCAGCATAGATTTTAGTGTCATCAATCGTCACAGAGCCCTGTTAGATGCTTCTAAAGCAGCATCGCCAATTTCTGTGTTCCGCATTTCCAGTGACCATGCCTACAGTATGACAATGCCACATGAGCTAGGTAACTCAGTGAATGGGTAATTTACATCCATTTCATAGCAGGTTGCCTCGAGGACACAACCAAGACTGATATGTAAGCCACGGATGCAAACCTGAAAGACAAATTACAAAAGTTAAGCGCTAAGAGATTAAATCATGCCACCTCGAAGTTCAAACAAAGTCTCATGATAACATAATTACAGTAGTTGTAAATGGGTAAATTGGGTACAATATTGAAGAGTGAATGAGCTTTTGTAATGTAGATTTTTCTTTGATTGGAATTAATTCCTGCTTGTGTAAACTACTGCAAAATCGACTTGCATCACATATTATTCTCATCAGCAGTATCTTTCTCCTCCTCTCCTTTGAATGCTTCCATCTCAGTCTTAACAAAGGTATAGACCCATTGTGTACTATCCTGGTTGCCCTGTCATCCTCTGTGGTCCACCATGACTGCTGCACTCTCTCTGCAGAGTCATAGCTCACCCAAAAGAAATCATCAATACCAGGACATTCTTCACAACTTCCATCCATGCACTCTTCCTGTCTTGATTGCAGTCCACAGTAGTGATAAGCTCAAGCCACATTTATTAAGGCCCGCGGAAAGTTTAAGTGAATATTCTCATGTTGTTTGCACAAGGACTAGTAATGCAGAATATCACACTGCAGCTGCACTTGTAGAGGCCTTAACTTTGAACAAGATATCCTAAATTTCTCTGCTAGAAATATCACAAAATCATTGTCAGGAAATGCCTCTAACTTTTAGTAGGTACTATTGAAAGTTCTTTGACCTTTGTTTTTACACTGCTTTATGCAAATATGCTTATTCTTTTAGAGTAAAAACCTGACAGTTTTCCTCATGTTTTTGTGCCAGAATCTGACCACTATAGAGGGATTTCATCACGTGACTCTAACTCAACTCGACTCCAATTTGCAGGGCAGCGGCGTCATTACGTTTCACACATCTTCACACAGCTCAGTCATATCACACGTCCAACAAACATACTACATGCTAACCTACCATTTCAGAATTTACGGCTTGCAGGTTTTTTAAAAATTCTCCCCTCGCCCACACTATAAGTGCCCAATATGTACAGGAGAGGGGAAAATTCCACAAGTATATATATATATATATATATATATATATATATATATATATATATATATATATATATATATATATATATATATATATATATATATATATATATATATTTATAGCTTCTTGACAAGTTTTTAAGTAATAATTCCTATCTCGAAAAATTGATAGTCTTACAAGGTAAAAGAAGGCTTGCACAGCCATTGATATCAGAGAGGGGAAATCTGGCTTAATCACCCCATAAAAAGCCCAAACTGACACCACTGCCACCACAAAAAAAAAAAAAAAAAAAAAGCAAAGACGCCCAAAGTTAGTAAAGAATTTATCAATGTTGACTTTGAAATTGTAAACAGAATTGGAGCTAACTACCCACTCAGGCAAATCATTTCACTCATTAACAACTCTTTGCGAAAAGCTAAAACGACGCATATTTATCCGTGAGAACTCTTTGGTCTACTTCAAATTGCTACCATGTGTCACATGAGGATTAACAGAAACATGCAAGAAATTACAGGAAATCAAAGCATCACTACCAGATAGGAATTTAAAAACCTGAATCATATCGCCACATACTCTACTCAACTCAAGCGTGGTCAAACCAAGAATTCGCAACCTAGACTCATAAGAGAGATTCCTTACTTCGGGAATAAGTATAGTGGCTCTTCGCTGAAGCTGCTACAAAATGAAGCTATCCTTCTCATAAAAGGGACTCCAAGCCTGAATAGCATACTTAAGGTGAGGCCTGACTAACTGATTATACAAATTTAAGACGACATCTCTACCAAGAAACAAAATTTCTTCTAATCAAACCAAGCATCCTATTTGCTCTTGCAGCTGCTAAAGCACACTGTTTAGAAGGCTTCAGATTGCTAGTAATGACAACACCTAGATCCCTTTTTTGATCAACACAACCAAGATTTTAACCATTCATGTAGTAATCAAAAGCCAAATTGCTCTTACCAAAATGAATAACTTTGCATTTATCAACATTGAATGACATCTGCCATATTTTGGACCAAGAAACTAACTTATCCAGATCAGTTTGCAAAAGTGAAGAATCTCTAGCATCATCAACAATCCTGTACAGCTTAGTATCATCAGCAAATTTACAAATCCTGGAGCCAAGGGAAACATCAATATCATTAATGAAGATTAAGAAAAGAAGCGGACCCAATACAGAACCCTGAGGAACACCACTTGTAACATTCTTCCATGAAGATACTTCACCATAACAACAACTCTTTGTGACCTGTCAAGTAACCAAGAATATGTCCAACTGGCACACTTTCCCTCCATACCAAGCGCTCTTGTTTTCTACATGAGCCTGCCTAACGGAACCTTATCAAATACTTTTTGGAAATCTAAATAGATAACATCCACATTATGACCCCATAAAAATTTCAAACTAGCACCACCACCACCACCACAAAAAAAAAAAGTCAAAGACGCCCAGAGTTAGTAAAGAACTTATCAATGTTTACCTTGAAATTGTGAACAGAATTGGAGCTAACTACCGACTCAGGCAAACCATTCCACTCATTAACAATTCTTTGCTAAAAGCCTACTAACTTTCAAAAGCTGTAACTTTCAAAAGCTGTCAGCTAGACCACAGGTGTTCCTAGCATTATGGCAACCTATATACTTAATACATAGGGCCTATATATAAAAAAGGAGGTCACTTTCTAATGCGACTTTCCAACCATATATGAAAATTCCATTTTTTGACTACTCTCAAGTTTTAATTACTTTTTTTGACTCAACTCACATTTGCTGGAGACACCCTTCTTCGTTTATAACTTAGCCACAGTATTTGTTCTTTTTTTCTGATGAGATTTACAAACGATGGATTTTCTACAGACATTACAGTGTAAAAGCCCAACAATTTGCTGCAAACCAAATGAAGTGTTGCTTCTCATGACGTCATCGCAACGTTTCTTTGGTTTGCAGCAAACTGTTGGGCTGAGTTTTACACTGTCATGAATGTAATGTCGGTAGAAAATCCATCGTTTGTAGCCTACATCTCATCAGAAAAAAAAGGACAAATAAAAGACGTGTTTGAAAGTGACCTACCTTTTTATAAATATGTATTAGGCCTAAGTATATAGTTGCCATAACGATAGGAACACCTGTGATCTAGACTACCACTGTACGCTTGGGCCTGAATGAAACTAGCATTGAGCCATTACCATAAGACGGAAAGTTATGCCTAACGTTATGTCTATGTCCCCCACTGGAAATATGGGGAAGAGAGAATTTAAAGAATCAGTGTTATTCGTGTGTAAAAACTGTACATAACTTCAAGCCTAGGCCTAGCCTAACTCGTATTTGTGACAATGTAACCTAAGTCCAGGCCTAACATTAGTAGCCTAACACAGCCTAAGGTTAAACCGAACAGGCCTAGGCCTAACGCCTAACGCTACTGGCTTTTATTTTTAGAACTTTTGAAATTTGAAGTTGCCAAAGACTGCAACGTTTAAAGTCAACTAACCAAATTACCAAGCTCTGTGAATGCATTCTAAACTATGTGTAAAGATTCTCATATTCTTCTCTGCTTATATTCTTGCACGTTGGAGACTCGTCCCAAAAAAAAATTGGAAATCCGTCCGACAATCCGATCCGACGCATGAGAATGGCAGACGACACATTAGAAACTTCAATTTGAAAATGGCACGAAGGTGCGGCGCAGTACAGGTGTAACGTGCTAAACTGAGGGCCGTGCAAATCTGAGGAATCGGATAATAACATAACAAGATTACTTGCTAAAAAAGGTTAGGCACCCCATAAAAAGCCCAAACTAACACCACCGCCACCACAAACAAAACAAAATCAAAGACGCCCAGAGTTAGTAAAGAAATTATCAATGTTGCCTTTTAAATTGTGAACAGAATTGGAGCTAACTACCCACTCAGGCAAATCATTCCCCTTATTACCAACTCTTTGCGAAAAGCTAAAACGCTGATATAGTATCCGTGAGAACTCTTGGTCAACTTTTAACTGATACCACGTGTCACGTAAGGATTAGCTGAAACATGCAAGAAATAACAGGCAGTCAAAACATCACTACCAGATAGGAATTTAAAAACTGAATCATATCGCCACGTACTCTTCTCATCTCAAGCGTGGTTAAACCAAGAATTCGCAACCTAGATTCATAAGAGAGATTCTTTACTCCGGGAATAAGTCTAGTGGCTCTTTGCTGAACCTTCTCCAAAATGAACTTATCCTTCTCATAAAAGGGACTCCAAGCCTGAATAGCATACTCAAGTGAGGCCTGACTAACTGCTTATACAAATTAAGAACAACCTCTCTACCAAGAAACAAAAATTTCTTCTAATCAAACCAAGCATCATATTTTCCCTGGCAGCTGCTAAAGCACACTGTTTAGAAGGCTTCAGATTGCAAGTAATGACAACACCTAGATCCCTTTTTTGATCAACACAACCAAGATTTTAACCATTCATGCAGTAATCAAAAGCCAAATTGCTCTGCAAAATGAATAACTTTGCATTTATCAACATTGAATGACATCTGCCATATTTTGGACCAAGAAACTAACTTATCCAGATTAGTTTGCAAAAGTGAAGAATCTCCAGCATCATCAACAATATCATCGGCAAATCTACAAATCCTAGAGCCAAGGGAAACATCAATATCATTAATGAAGATAAAGAAAAGAAGCGGACCCAATACAGAACTCGAGGAACACCACTTGTATCCTTCTTCCATGGAGATATTTCATTATTAACAACACTCTTTGTGACCTGTCAACTAACCAAGAATATGTCCAATTGGCACACTTTCCCTCCACACCAAGCGCTCTTGTTTTCATCATGAGCCTGCCCAATGGAACCTTATCAAATACTTTTTGAAGGCCACTTCCCTTGAGGCTCTCCTTGCATGAGGGTGCCCCATTAAAACCTATGATAAAAGTATCAAGTTCGGGGTCTTTTTTGCAGCAGAAAGAGGAAGTTTCAATCTCGGCGATATGGGCGAACGGAGTAGGAGGTGCCCTTTTAAAAATATAGAAACTTCAAACATTTTTTTCCTAGTTTGAAATTATCTTTGCAGGCATTAAACACTTTACTGGAACCAGAATTGGTGAAACCTGGGGAGAGGAGGGGGACTATGGGTACGTTCCCACACACATTTCTCAAAAGTTACGTTGAGGCTAAACAACAACACTACATTGGAATTTTTCATACTGAGAAAAAGTGGCAATTTTACATTTGTAAGAGCTCTTTACATTGCATGCTATATAGAGTGTGCGAGCTACCCCAAATTCATTTAGTGAAACATCTTTGAAATGGGGAACAGGGAAAACTTAAGAAAATGTATACCCAGCCCCTTGTCATAGACTGACGTGTCCTCCTCCACCTTGTTTGCGAAGTTAAAAAAGTGCCCGTTTACAGAGATGAAACTGAATGTTCTTTGAAATATTTTAGACAAGTCAACTTACAGTATAATAACTGATAATTGTGTTGACAGACTAGATTAAAAGTTGATATGTGC
This sequence comes from Chiridota heheva, assembly GCA_020152595.1. Classification (NCBI taxonomy): domain Eukaryota; kingdom Metazoa; phylum Echinodermata; class Holothuroidea; order Apodida; family Chiridotidae; genus Chiridota; species Chiridota heheva. The sequence goes on from JAIGNY010000154.1 coordinate 353,590, forward strand.
ATATAAGCTACCCACATTCATGGCTGTACGAGGCGGGGGGATGGGGCGGCATCTCCCTGTCTGCCGGATACCCATCTTAGTCGAGCAGGGAATCATGCCCGACAAGGCTAGATATCTGGGTCATGCTTCCCGACTTTGCATGATGATGACAATGTTATACTTGGGCACCGATCTTATATAGTCAGGCATGCAAAAATTTAAAATTAAGGCTACTTTTAAATCAGTGATTTACCTTAATCATGCCCGACTTGGTTAGATTTCCCGATAATTAAAGGACATTTTCCGAAAATCGAAAAACTGCCCGGACTCAATGGAAGAAAATGTTCCGAAAGTCGAAGAAAATTGCCCGGAAAAGAATTTTTCCGAAAATCAAAGAAAAATGCCCGGAAATAAAAAAGATGCTCCCAAAAATTGAGGAAAATAGGCCAAAACTTCCCAGAAGTCGAAAAACCTGCCTTAAAATAAAGAAAAATTCCGAAGGATATCTTCCCCCCCCCCCCCCCACTCTTTCCTCTTTCCCCTCCTCCGCACCCCAACCCGAAAACTCTGGCGAAGCCATTACTCAAATGTATTGTTTATTCACCAGTTTACAGATTCATTGCGATTTTCCCTTCGTAAGTATAGGTTTAAAACTGTACCGCCTCCTGTTCCGTACGATCATATCCACATTTAATTTGTCTGAGAAAAACAACTTTCCTTGCCACTGACTCGCTGAAGACTGAGTGTGAATTTGGATTATGTTTGGACATTAAATATTCCGAATCATGGTCAACACAATTGACTAATCGTGATGTAATTATATCCGATTTCGTATGTATGATCTATAGACTGATAGATGTCCCAATTCTTGTAGATTCTTGGTAATACATGAAATTTTCCTATTTTCCCGAATTTCGGGCCTAAATACCTGAAATAGGCTAACCTGATCTAAAATTCACTAAATTTTCATAACTGCAAATTTAGAAAAAAAAGGAAAAAATTCCCTAGTAATTTTCTGACCGATAAAAGTTTAGAAATTTTCCGATGGAGTTGGGGGGGTGGGATGGGTGGAGGAGGGAGAGGACATTATTTCCCGTTATCGAAAACGTGCCCCTTAATTCCTGGGCCCCAACCCCCTTCAGATTCAAATATCTTTCGCCACCTGACATAGAACTAAATACTTTTTTCCTGGTTCAGATCCTCATTAGAAATCTTAAATAGATAAAGAAGTCAAAGTGTCTTCACTGAATTTCCGCCCCCCCCTCTTCTCCACTTTGCCTTGAATTTCTTCCGACACCCAGGCCTGCCGCAACCCCATCAATATCTTTCTACGCCGCTGATCCACAGGCGGATTATCCGTACGAGAAATCGGACACGAACCGAGGCCCGAGCTGCATGGGACCCAAAAATGATGATTAAACAATATATACTAATTATATTCAAAACCGATTATACTACACTACACTACATTATTAGGGGGAAAAGGGTTCTAGCTTGCCTGTTTGGAACCTTCTTGGGTTATTCAAGGATCATTTCTTCTCTTCTATAGACCCCCCCCTCCCCACCCCTCCCCTCTTCTATAGAACCCCCCCCACCCCCTCCCCACACCCCCTTCACCACCACCTTTTTTTTTTTTCTTCAGTCTGTAGAACAGCTTCGAAAGCATTGGTTATTGACACACTCACTCGGAGGGGAGTGGCTGGCACAGTCTGCCCAGATAGCACGTCCAAATGGGCCCGACGTGGGAAAGACCCATGTCAACCCATATTTATCATATATAGTTTAACCTATATGGGTATATACGCGGGTTAACCCACATGGGAATCGTATGGGGAAAACCTGGGTAAGCACATGGAGCAAAATATGGGCTAACTCATATGGGTTTCATATGAACAAATCTGGACAAACACATTTAAGCAAAGTTTTCGCTGGCCATGCATACGGTTTTCATATGGGGAGAAATGGACAGGCCCATGTGCGGAACCCACGGGGTGACCCATTTGCTTTAGGCTATCGTATGGAAACATTCTAAGAAAACGCGTGTGGTAAAATAAGGACTAGCCCGTATGGGAATGCCTGGACAAGCCCATACCCATGCAGTCAACACCATTACATGGGACCCGTATGAAATTACCTATGATAATCCCATGTGGGTCCCATATGCCCCACATGAGTCCTATATGGGATATCCCATCCGGTTTCCTTGTGGGAAAACTAGCAATGAGAGGAGAACACTTTTAAGTATATAGGCGGCGTTTCGATTGAAGTTGGTGTTTTTTTAAAGAAACTACTATCCGCACGCAATTTGCTCCCGTTTTCCTTTCAATTTGGTTATCAGTAATATAACTGAACAGTGATATAACTTAAAAGGTTTGGTGTTTTAATACCCAAATGAAGTGAACGGTTCATTTTGGGATTAAAGTAAACGTATGTACAATACGAAATTTAAAGAATTACCATATCTGGTATGACTTTGATTAAGTATATAACTTCTCTGACGTATATGCAGATGCAATAATAAATTGTATTTCTGCATATGTGAATCTAGAAAAGCTTCTTCTTTCCCAATTTTGCTGCAAAGCTTGTGCATCAACTCAACCCATCCCACCCCCCAACTCCATCGGAAAATTTCTAAACTTTTATCGAACAGAAAATTACCGGGGAGCTTTTTCCCTTTTCTTCTTAAATTTGCAGTCATGAAAACTTCGTGAATTTTAGATCAATTAGCCTATTTCAGATATTTAGGCCCGAAATTCGGAAAAATAGGAAAATTTCATGTATTACCAAGAATCTACAAGAATTGGGACATCTATAAATCATGCATACAAAATAGGATATAATTACATCACGATCAGTCAATTGTATTGACCATGATTCGGAATATTTAATGTCCAAACACAATCCAAATTCACGCGCCAGTGCACCACAACTGGTTATCAAAGGCCGTGGACATTGACTTGGTTGTCCATGTTATGTCTGTCCGTACGTCGTACCTGTGTTCTCGTCCGGGTCGTATTAAGCATTTCGTGATAGCATTGTTACTATTATAACCGATTACGCCGGTGACGACCCCGTCATTGTAATTGTGTCTTCACTCGTCGTCGTCGTCGTCGTCGCCAAATTCACTCAGTCTTCAGCGAGTCAGTGGCAGGGAAGTTGTTTTTCTCGGACAAATTAAATGTGGACATGATCGTACGGGACAGGGGGCGGTGAATTTTTAAACCTATACGTACGAAGGGAAAATCGCAATGAATCAGTGAACTGGTGAATAAACAATTAAATCTGAGTAATGGCTTCACCAGAGTTTTCGGGTTGGGGTGCGGATGGGGAAGAGGAGGGGGGTAGGGGAGGGTAGCCTTTGGAAATTTTCTTTATTTTGGGGCAGATTTTTTGACTTTTGGAAAGTTTTAGCCTATTTTCTTCAATTTTCGGGAGCTTTCTTTAATTTCCGGGCAATTTTCTTCGATTTTTGGAACGTTTTGAATGTTTCTTCCATTGAGTCCGGGCAGATTTTCGATTTTCGGAAAATGTCCTTTAATAATCGGGAAATCTAGCCAAGTTGGGCATGGTTCAGATAAATCACTGATTTAAAAGTAGCCTAAATTTTACATCTCTGCATGCCTGACTATATCAGATCAGTGCCCAAGTTTAACATTGTCATCATCATGCAAAGTCGGGAAGCATGACCCAGATATCTAGCCTTGTCGGGCATGATTCCCTGCTCGACTTAGATGGGTATCCGGCAGACAGGGGGATGCCGCCCCATCCCCCCGCCTCGTACAGCTATGAATGTGGGTAGTTTCTATATTTTTAAAAGGGCACCTCCTACTCCGTTCGCCTATATCGCCGAAAATAAAACTTCCTCTTTCTCCTGCAAACAAGACCCCGAACTTGATACTTTTATCATAGGTTTCAATGGGGCACCCTCATGCAAGGGGAAGCCTCAAGGGAAGTGGCCTTCACTTCCTCCGCCTCCCCACATACCCCCACCCCCAGTGGTTCCGACATATTTTATCAACTCATAAAAATGGTCATATTTTGGATCATGTTATAACCAATGAGGACAGTGATTTGATTAGCCATTGTGATGTTTTTGAGAATTTAATATCTGATCACCACATGGTTTGTTTCTCTCTGAACACACCAAAAGCTCTTCCATGCAGGACTACATCTACAGTCAGAAATTATAAAGATATTGATAACGACTTGTTTTCACTTGCATTAGAGAGGAGTTTGAACCCAGTTCCAAAAACCAACTGCCCAAACGAACTTCTTCGTTGGCATAACACAATTGTTACTAAAGTTTTGGATGAATTTGCGCCCAAAGTGACACGCACTCGCCTTATTAGGAGGCGTATGCCTTGGTACAATAAAACCATCCATCAAGTCTGCCAGGAGAAGCGACGGGCAGAACGTAAATGGAGGAAGACTCGCTCTGAAGCTGATCGCCAAGCATTTGTCTCTGCTAATAAACTTCTGGTTTCCAAAATCATATATTCAAAGCAGTTATATTACGCTAGCAAACTTAACAATGCCGAAAACAAAACTGTCTTTCAGATCGCGAACTCCCTTTTAAACAACCAAATCAAATTCCTTCCCAATCACATCGAGCCTCATAAGTTGAGTGACTGCTTTGCTGATTTCTTTTCGGACAAGGTTGAAGATATTCGTTTAGATATGAATAATTCCAATGTGACACTGGACCCTCATGCACTTGATGATCCACCTTACGATTGTTCATCTTTTTCTGAATTTAACCAAATGACTCAAATGGAAATCCATAAACTTATTTCACTCATGTCTAATGCATCATGCTCACTTGACCCTCAACCAACTTGGTTATTGAAAAAACACATAGCTCATTATCTACCAGCCTTAACCAATATTGTCAACGCTTCACTTGATACAGGAGTCTTTCCTGATGATGCACATTTTGCTATCATCAAACCTTTGCTGAAAAAGCCAACTTTAGATAAGGAGGATCTAAAGAATTATCGGCCAGTTAGCAATTTGGCGTTCAATGCAAAGGTAATTGAAAAATGTGTGGCCACTTAATTCATCAACCACCTAAATGACAATAATCTGATGGATCCTCTACAATCAGCATACCGTGCTAAACATAGCACGGAGACGGCTCTCTTAAAAATTCAGAACGACATTTTACGAGAAGTGGATTCAAAAAGAGTTGTTTTAATGGTCCTTTTGGACCTTACCTCTGCATTTGATACTGTAGACCATGCTACCCTACTTATTCGTCTTGAGAAACGCTTCAAAGTAACGGGAGTTGCACTTAGGTGGTTCTCGTCCTACCTTACAGGATGGAAGAGCTCTGTGAGTGTTTCTAATGAGTTATCAAAACCAAAAACACATAACTATGGACTCCCTCAAGTTTCCATATTGGGACCCTTGCTGTTCCCGGTTTACACTGCACCACTGGGTGACATTGCAAAACAACATGGAGTGAGTTATCATATGTATGCTGACGATTCACAATTATATGTCTCCTGCAACCCTCGCAACACCAGCGACGTAGATAATGCTATGACAAAGTTATCCTCCTGTATTGATGAAATGAGGATATGGATGAAAGTCAATTATTTGAAATTAAATGATACTAAAACTGAATTTTTCATAACTGGTTCACCTCATCTTCTTAAAATACTACCTGAGTTGGAGATAACTGTTGGGTCAAGCAGTATCAAACCATCCAAATCAATCCGTAACCTTGGTGTCACTTTCAGTTCTTCGCTTTCCTTATCCAGCCATGTTGACGCTCTACGTCGGTCAATAATTTACCACATCAGAAACCTCTGGCGTATTCGAAGATTTATCGACATAAACACATGTCACCACCTAGTTCGTGCTTTAATCACATCCAGGTTGGACTACTGCAACTCACTCTTTACTGTTATGTCTCGTAGAGACTTGACAAGATTGCAGCGTCTCCAGAATAGAGCAGCGCGTCTGATATTCGGTGCTGGTAGACAAACTGATCCAGGTCCATTGATCAGCAAGCTACATTGGCTACCAATATCAAAACGGGTCACCTACAAAACACTTCTCTTCATATACAAAATCCTGAATGGTGAGGCGCCTTGGTATTTAAAGGATATAATCAAGATAAGAAAACCCGCACGTGAACTCAGATCTAGTAATGACTCCACCCGACTTCACATACCCATATCCAATTCTGCCATAGGTGACAAAAGATTTGAAATACTTGCATCCAGATCCTGGAACACTTTACCCACCCACATGAGAACTTCTCCATCCACCACAGTATTAAAAAAACTCTTAAAGACCCACTTATTTTGATATCTTTCATTTTGTTTTTATTTTACTTTGTAAGCGCCATGGTACTTTGGTGAATGGCGTATTTAAATAACATTTATTATTATTATTATTAAGGGAAGTGGCTTCACTTCCTCCGCCTCCCCACATACCCCCACCCCCAGTGGTTCCGACATATTTTACATTGCGATGTTGAGGGACCAGATTTGAATTTTGTCCCAACAAACCTATATAAATGTATATTGTATATGAATCTGTTGTTTTCAAAAACTATTTGCAATGGGGGAAGGGGGAGGGTTCTTGCTCTGGGTAAAGTTATTTTCTCCTAACAAATATGCGCATACATGAACACGTATGTATAGGGGAAATATTATATAACATGACTGCATGTCTCAATGATGTAATATTGCTCAAATCTTTACGTCACTGGAATTATTAACACGTATTATATTTTGGGGTTAAATGACACTAGCTTCCGGTACAAATAAATCCTAAAACATCATTTTCAAGCTATTTGGTTGAAGAAGTTAAATGAGAATGCAAATAAAAACAAAAAAACTAATGATAATTACAAGAGGTAAAACTTTAAGACTGCCATCATTTAAAGAACTTTCCACTAATAATGATTTGTGTACCTGGTAGTGGCGTAGCTATAGGCACTGGCATTCGGTGGGTGGGTGCGGGGGGGGGGGGGAGAATCGGGCGGGTTTACAATTTGCTGGGGCGAGATTATTGATGTTTGAATAATTATGTCATTTCATTTAGGTGGAAAGAAGGGGCAAGGCCCCTGAAAGAGGGTGAGGTGCATGCCCTGTCCCTCTCGGGCTATTCCCTGATACCTGGCTATCAGCACAATGAATACATTTTATCTTTGTTTGTATGCCTTCTGATATTACCTTTCTTGACCATTAACAAAGACTCAATTCAATTTAATACCAAAAGAACAAATACCAAAATTGGGATATTTATTCAAATGAACCTAAAACATTCCTCATTTTGAAGCGGCCCGCGATATATGGATCGGGGATGGGAGGTGGTGGGAGGGGGGGGGGGGAGGCGAAACCCCTGAAGCTGGTGCATCCCTTTCGAGGCTCTAAAACTATAACTTCAGCCCATTTAGAAGGATAGTGAGATGCTATCAAGGGCAGCAGAATATATTTGAACTGGGGGCACAGAATTGTTGGACTCTCGACTTCTATTGAAAGCATACGGCAGTAAAGCATAGCTGAAAGGGTGATTCCCCCTCCCCATCCCAAACGAAAATCAGAAATTTGATCGGTCCGAAAATTGCTGCTGGTCCTTTTCTTTGTTTTAATTTTAAATTTGGAAAAAGAAAGTTGGAAAATCGGACATTTGAAACAAAACTCTGAAAAACCGGAAAATATCAGATCAAGATCTAGCTAGAAATATCGGAAACATACGGACCACAATTCTCAAAATCAAACAAAATTAAATATCTTTGATATCTTTACCCCTACAGTCTAGTTATACGCCAATGCAGCGCCGGCACGGTGGGTCAGGAAAACCCCTGATATCCCCACTTCAGAGGGCCGCCCCCAGCCTCAGATCTATGTGTAGGGCCATGAAAAAGATATCCTCAGAAACGTTCATATGAATTTTCATCTAGCAAAGTCGAGGAGATTTGGTCATTATTGTTAGATGAACGTAATAATAAATTATCTGTACAAGTTCCTCTGTCATAGGCGGGGATGCCGTGGGACGGGGGGGACATGTTCCCCATAATAATCATGTTGGGGGACCAATATCATTGTCCCTCTAAAAAATGAAGCCTTATATAAAGCCCATATGGCTGGCTACACCACTGTTTCAGTGTATGGGTTCGTCCCCCAATTTGAAAAAGAAACAGCCTCCACTGCCTGACTGCCCACTGTACATTGCCGCAGCCAAGGGCTCCAAATCAAAGCAACTCTCTATCGATATTCGGGGTGGTTCGCACACACTGGCAGTATGGTAGAGGCCATATTTGAGGGTCATTGCAAATTCTCAACAAAGTTGTATCATTTATCGGAATGAAATTAATGTTAATTGATTTGTAGGAGCTTGATTTGATGTCTCAGTGTATATAAAGAAATAAAAACAATCAATTTCTTGGGAAGATCAAAGCCAGGCCCATTGAGACAGGAGGGTCGCCTAAAATCGACCCGACAAGATCAAGACACATCAAATGTTAAAACTGCGGAACATTATAGAGGTCATCCAGAATTTGTGCTTCTGCTGACTTATTGATGCACACTTTTACAGACTTTGGAATAAGAAAAGATGTGAAGGGAATCATACTGTTTAGAATGAATTCGTTCGTATACGGCCTTCGTTATTGAAGGGGCCAAATGATATACACCCCCCCCCCCCCTTAAAAAAAAAAAAAGGCGATCATGGCCCCATGTTCCCTCCCACCTACGCCACTGCAGATCGTTACTGACTATTTAAGGATGCCAATGTAATAAACTTCAAAATATTTCCATGGATAGCAAGGTGGCAATTATTTTAGTGGTCAAGTTTGTCTAACATGAAAGAGGACTTTAAGAGAAACCAAATGGTGAAGAAACTACTCCAATATCTTATTCAGTTATAAAGATGTTAAACTTAAAGCTCTGTCTGACCTATGTAGTAATGACTGGTGTAGTGAGTCTACTATGGAACGTTGGCGCCCTAATCCTCACCCTTAACAATTGTTAATGCATTTTAAAGAAAATTTATTTAAATTTACTATTTGACATATTTTCCCTTTAACTTTCTTTAGGTGGTAAATTATAATTACCTTTACAAGATTCTGCTTTTTCTACTTTCTTGACATATCCCATAGTTTTTAAGCCACAAAATCGCAGGACAAAATATGATAGAATACATACAGACTAATGAACCTGTCAGTCTGAGACTACATGTATGTCATTACAACTAGTCTGATTTCAGTCGTTTCTACAGAAATGATACCAAACTTTAAACTTAGATATCTCCTTACCAAAATAAGATTTTTGAATGCTTTCTTCACTATTTTGTTTCGTTTGAAGTCCTTGTTCATATAAGATAGACTTGCTTGACCCCTGAACTAATCCTTCAAGAAAGAAGTGAAGCATGGGGGTACGTTGTAACTTGCAAGGAGGATAGAAATGGAGAGGTGGGGGTGTTTCAGGGGAATATTTGTTGGGATCTAATTGAAATACTCCAATGGAATGTGTTCAGCAATTCATGCCCTGAAAGCAAACCAAACAATAACTAAGAAAATAAAATCAAGTGGTTTCTGGCTTGAAAGAAAATCAAAACAATTGGTTTCAGGCATGAAAGGTGAATGGGCAAGATGGATATATCAAGAGTTGATTTATTCCAGGGGGTAGGGGGGGGGGGGGGTGTACTTACTGGCTGTGAGATTTCTTGGGCATGTTGGAATTGCCAAAGAGGTGCAGGTTTCAGGTATGCATTCTACATAGTGCTAAAATTCTTTTTGAAACAATGAAATTTCAGCATTTAGGGTATTTAGGTAGCTGGAGGAGTTTCTAAATCTTTTGCTATGAGGTCAAACTGGAATTGGGTCATGAACAGTGGCAGCGATTTCTTTTGACAATGGTGTAGCCAGCCATATAGGCTTTATATAAGGCTTCATTTTTAGGGAGGGGGACATAATGATATTCATCCCCCCAATAAAATTATTGGGGGGACATGTCCCCCTGGGATCTTCACCTATGGTCATGAACTTACCTTGACTTCCAAACTGTCACTTCGTGTTTCTAGCACTCTATAGCCAATAATATTCATTGAAACTACAAAATAGCATCCATGAATTACTTGCAAGTAGAAAAAAATCAAACGTCTCTGCATTTTCATTGATTATTCATTGTCTATTGCTCCATTCTGCTTTATATACACACATGATTCATACTACAATGTCTCACATACATAGTCATGAACACACATTACATTATCAAATACTCATCCAAACAAAGTTTTCAGTTTGTAGTAACTCTAAATTAGATAAAAGTATAAATCTCATCATAGCCCTGCAGTCATAAGCGTGATTTGCGCAATGAAAGTGTGTGTATGTGTGGCTGTGGGTGAGGGAGGGGGGGGATCAGAAAAGGGGGATAATTCCCCTTTGTATCCACAAATCCCACCTATGGCTCTGCTTCTTCTACACCTGTCATACAGACGAAAATTGCCACTTGCCACTCCTAATGTTAAAATAAGAATGGTTCCACCTAACCTACCTCCATTTTTATTCCAAAATTCAATGTTCAATGTTTAAAATAATTTGTAAAGCACCATTATCCACAATGGCGTTATGTTTAGCGGCGCTAGAAAGAAAATGCTTTGCACAAAAATGAGTCTTGAACCTTCATTTAAAAATATTGACATTGGGAGCAAGTTTAGTATTAAGTGGGAAGGAATTCCATAAAGCTGGTGCAGCACATGTGAACAAGCGATGACCAAAAGATTGAAGTTTCCATTTTGGCATGTGAGGAAGATGCTTGTTCGATGAACGCAGATTTGGTGAAGAAGTTTTGAACTAAATTCTGATTGGTTAATAAGTTTTGAAGTTTGTGTGAGATGACACAGATGAAAAAATAAATTGGCTTAGCTTGAAAGCTTCAACAATATTTTATTTCAAAAAGTCATCTTAACTATTAGATGGGAAGCATACATTATAAGAGGTATCACTACACTTCAAAAATATTCAAACTCTACAATTATAAGCCTCAAGAAAAGATGAATCTGTTGTTTTTTTACTTGGAGAAATCACAGATATATTGATGACTAAATACTCCTGACTTACACAATGACCTGACTGTCTGAATCTTGCACATGAACAGTTCCTTGAATACCAAAAATAAGTCGGATACTGTTTTCTTTTTTCAAAAGCATTAAAACTGATAAAACTGTTATTATGATTTGCTTGCTATTAAGGTATTTGGACAGGCAGAGATTTTGTTTTACCAGGCTATGATGAACGAGGATTCAATTAACCTTTCTTAATTACAAGATTGACAGCTATTTCAACCAATCAATGCATGAATTTGCCTAACAACAAAATCTGTCAAGTGGGGCAAACATTCTATGCAGTATTAGTACAGTAGAGCTACTTGGCAGTAGCAGTCAATGCAATATACGGTACTAAACAAATTTCTGTACACACAAGACTGAGTGGTGACAAAATGATGAACAAAAATTGCGCTTACGGGCCCGCTGTGGGCTTTGTAAATCAGATTCCTATTACCAAGAATGATTAGCAAATGCAATTTTGTTTATTCCTTTTGTTAAAAACCCTAAAAATCTGGAGAAGTGCCATAATGGGTCAAAACTTGCAGCAGGACACATGAACATCCAAATATCAATGCATTGGTAATGCATGATTGCAGATTTGAGGTTTGTTTTCCCCACCTAGTTACCGCATTGCTGTGGTGGGCGTGGCCTTGCTGTGGTAAGCGTGGCCTTGCTATGGTGGGCATGGCCTTGCTATGATGGGCGTGGCCTTGCTAAGGTGGGCGTGGCCTTGCTATGGTGGGCATGGCCTTGCTATGGTGGGCGTGGCCTTGCTATGGTGGCGTGGCCTTGCTATGGTGGGCATGGCCTTGCTAAGGTGGGCGTGGCTTTGCTATGGTGGGCATGGCCTATTTCTGTGCTTAGGTTAATTCTGAGCAGAACAGTCTTTAAATGGTCACAATAGTACTTTACGTTTTTAAGTTCCGACAAATCAAAGTTTGTCAACATTTTCAGCCGGTACAAAATGATGTTTATTCTTAAAATAATTTATTTATATCTTCATTGAAGATCGTTTACATCGAAAACTGTAATTAATGGGGCAAGGGAAAGTTAATTAAAATTGTTATGAAGAGATAAGATGTAAATTAAGGAAAGGTGACTGATTTTTAAAGCAGGGCATTGCATCATAGTATATACTATCAAATAAAGCACTTATCAAACTAATGGAACAAAAGACCTTTATGATGGGCTTTGAAAAAAGGCTTTAATGTTGCTATCGTAAAAAAAAAATTTTTTTTTTTTCATCCCAAGAAATATGCCCTCGAGAGAAAACAAACGTTTTGTGCAAACTTATTTATCTCCATAATTATTCATCATTCATTACATCACCACCATTCATATAAATTTAATACCAAATTCTACAAAAATAAATATATTCTAATGTTCAAATAAAATTAGATGGATTTTTCTGCACATATACACTATTTCATAACACGTGCTTAACACCTAGCCAAAACATTGACACTCTTTATAATCTTTTTAATCCATTCTTGAAACAGAGCCACATTAAAAACCTATTGAACAAATCATTTCTCACTGCCCTTCAAATGACTTTACTACCTAAAACAAAGAAACAGGAAGAATTAATTACTTGCCTTTCAAAATGTGAACCTGGTGGTGCAAGATTATTTAAAGGGGCACTAGACTGAAAAGTGAAGGTGTGCGAGTTTGTGAATTTCACAGATATATTATCCCACAACAGATCGATAAATTTCATGCCTCCATAGCCCACAGAGGGCGTGAGGGCAAATACAACTCGAATATCTATATTAACCAGAAAATTGTTATACTGTTGCATGCTAGATAAGCATTTTATTTTTTGGGGACCCCTAAAAACATGCCCTGCTTTTCAGTCTAGCGCTCCTTTAAAGAATATGATCAGGGAGGTGTAATTTAAAACTCCCTGACATGATTAACAAGGGGATACGCAGGTTACGCACTTAGTGATGTGTGACCAACCATGTCATGAAGCTTTTAGGTTTCTGTCTTCATGTTCCAGCCTGCAACATGAACTCTCAACCTTCCTTTTTTATTGGCCATGTCAATGCAAACAGAAATGCCCTGTAAATCTTTGCACTATTGTTAAAATTCTTGCTCTAGAAATATTTCTGACCTGTAAATCTTTGTGCCCCTGTAAATCTTTGTGCCCCTGTTAATATTTTTGGCCTGAAAATCTTTCTGAAAATATTTCAGAACATTGTTATCCATTCTTAATTAAAACATACATCAAAAATACTTATTCTTTTACATAAAATCAAAAATACATTTTTTTCAATACATTTTGAAAAAGGCCTTTTCCTGCAGATGCAAAATAATTGAAACGCAGACCTAAATAAAATGCAGCTAAATGATCAATCTTGCTTAATGATCAATCTTGCTAAATGATCAATCTTGCTAAACGATCACTCTTGTTAAAAGATCAATCTTGTTAAAAGATCAATCTTGCTAAATGATCAATCTTGCTACACAATCAATCTTGCTAAATCAATCTTGCTAAATGATCAATGTTGTTACACAATCAATCTTGCTAAATGATCAATCTTGCTAAATAATCAATCTTGCTAAATGATCAATCTTGCTAAATGATCAATCTTGCTAAATGATCAATCTTGCTAAATGATCAGTCTTGCTAAGTGATCAATTTTGCTTAATGATCAGTCTTGCTAAATGATCAATCTTGCTAAATGATCAATCTTGCTAAATTATCAATCTTACTTAATGATCAATCATACCTAATGATCAGTCTTGCTAAGTAATCAATTTTGCTTACTGATCAACCTTGATAAATGGTCAATCTTGCTAAATGATCAATATTGCTAAATGATCAATCTTGCTAAATGATCAATCTTTCTAAATGATCAATCTTACTTAATGATCAGTCTTGCTAACTGATCAATCTCCCTTAATAATCAATTTTGCTAAAATATCAACCTTGCTTAATAATCAATTTTGATAAATGATCAATCATGCTTTATGACCAATCATGCTTAATGATTGATTTTACTTCTTTCAAGACTTGGTTAGGAACCTTGCTCAAAGATCAGTCATTCAAGGTAAATAATATTGATAAACCATCAATCATTCAATGTGATCAATCTGCTAAATGATCATTTTTTTCCAATTTTGTTCAATGATCAGTCTTTTAAGGTGAGCAACCTTGCTAAATGATCAATCATGCTTAATGACCAATCATGCTTAATGACCAATCATGCTTAATGACCAATCATGCTTAATGATCAATCTTACTTCTTTCAAGACTTGGTTAGGAACCTTGCTCAAGGATCAGTCGTTCAAGGTGAACAATATTGATAAACGATCAATCATTCAATGTGATCAATCTGCTAAATGATCAGTTTTTTAATTTGATTAATCTTGCTTAATGATCAATTTTTCAATGTGATCAATCTTGCTCAATAATCAGTCAATCAAGATGAGCAATATTGACAAATCAATCTTTCAAGGTGAGGAATCTTGCTCTATAGTAAATACTTCTCACTGGACAAAAAATCCTGACAAAAGAGATCAATCTTTCTTAATAGTTAAGTCTGATTAGATATTTGATTTTTTAAGTGGGAAATAATTTACTTGCCATCCATTACACAGAAACATGGTTACTTTCGATTTTGGCAACATGCCAGCAGAAGAAATTTAATTAGGATGTATGCCCAACATAGAGCCCTTGCTTTGACAGCAGTTACTTTTCAGATATTTTTTTAAACCCCACTAATTTATTATATTTCATAAAGATAAACAATCAGATTATTTTCTTTGCTATTATCAAAAAGGCAGGATAACAATTAAAATATTGAAGAGCAGTACCAAAATATTATATATCAATACATCATATATCAATATATCATATATCAATATAATTATATCGCCCAATATACCAGCTGCACAATCATCCACCTTTTCAATAGTTTTTGCCATTTCAAAACTTCAAATAACTTTAACATGAATCCGATTGGCTCTTGCACTGCTCCACTGTCTTAGAGATGGATTTTATAATCACCAGCGATTTTGATTGGTTATTGTTTTCGTTTTTCTGGTTATAATACGCCTCACTATACAGCAACTGGAGATGTTGCACATTATTCCCGACAATGCTGTTCGTACGACTTAAACCATCCGAAAGACGAGAGTCTCTCCTTTGAAAACGCCCTCTATCGTCTGGTTTTCTGGCAACATTAAAAGATTTCTTCAGTCTACAAAATGCAGCTTTGAAGTCCGAGCCACGATAAGCATACACCCAGGGATTGAGGGCGCTGCTCAATAAAACTAATAGTACTGCATATCTTTGGATTGTAAATTCCTTGAAACAATTCGTACAGAAGAGTTCAGTAAGTATAATCACAATGAATAATACCCACGTACATGTGAAGACACCAATAATACTAGTTAACGTCACAAAGTATTTCTTTCCTTTAAACATGCCATATGATTTGTTCAGTTTCGCTTGTCTTAAATTTCCTTGAACGGCTGATATTGCACGGGCATGGTGTCTCGCCACAAGCATCACTCGACAGTAACAGTAAAAAATTGCTAATGTGGCCGGAACAAATATTAAAGTAAATTGTATTAAGACTGCGATATTGCTACTAATTCCTAAATTAACAAAACTCCACGTATCAATAGATTGTTCTGCTGTACTTTGGGGAGTAGTTTTAGATTGGAGCCACGCACAAAATGAACAAATCGAAACAATGGTCACATAAAGCCAGATAACTGAACAGTAAAAAGCTATCTGGACATTTGTCAGCTTTGTTCCGTATGTAAGCGGTTTCACGAGAGCCGAGAATCGATCGTAGGCCACCAACCCTAAACTTGTTAGTGAAATACTGCACAATATTGTCACTAAACAGAATGGGATCATGCACATGACGGCGTGGTCATCGTAATCTACGACAAGACCCATAACCAAACAGAGCGGTGATAAGATTCCAACTCCAAGATCTGCTATTGCGAGATTGATCAAGATGTAATTAGCTGGGATTTGCAGTCTTTTATACTTGAGAACCGACATTATTATCAAGAAATTTGGGAATATTGTCACCAGTACTAAAATGGATGTAACAGCCACAGATATAATGACATAAGGCGTCCATGCAAAATCAAACTTGAGTTTTGTTTCACATTGTCGTTATTTCCACTTTGCAATGGCTGTGAGGTAGTTATAGCCGGTTTACCAGATATGGAAGCATTAGGAGTGACAAGTTCCAACCACAGAGATAGAGCCTCCATTTTGAAAAATGTCTCTTTGCTGTTAAAAGTAGTATTGATTCATTGCATAAATGTCCATTTTAAAATCTCTCTTGTTAATCAACCTGTCCTAGAAGTGATACGTAGTTATCCCTTGTGTATTAAGATGGCGCATTCCAAAATGGGCTTTGGTTCGTTCATCCTGCGAAGTACATGTTTACAGAATCTCTCATGAAAATCATCCAGGTGCCCTCTGCTCTTTGATAAATTGTCAACTGCAGCACTCGGTCTATGACAAAAAAGGAAAGAAGAATATTAATATAAACACGCTAGATATTTCCACACTAAAAATTTCTGCAATAATGAACTCAAAGAGATATACAAGAAATAACTAAATGTTGACAGTTTTTACATAGACTATATAAAACCCATAGGTTGTATGTTCAAACTTTTAAGCTTGTTTTAAGAACAATTATTATCATAGCACTATTGGATTATAACACTATTGGATTGGTTTCCTATAATGCATACTGTAGTTGTAAAGCAAAACTATTCAAACATCCAACATGTGTTTAATGTGCAAACCTTTAACAGGGCAACAATATTTTACCAAGAAACTAAAACAGCTTTCACCTTTCATGAAACTTTGAGGATGAAATTGACCAAATTGGAAAATGGACCATCCTTTCTAAAAGTATTTGAGGGCATGTCAGACCTTTTTTTAAATGAGGGTAGGGGAGGGGGCATGTGGCAGACCTTCAGTTTTAAATGAGGGTAGGGGAGGGGGAATGGCAGACCTTCAGTTTTAAATGAGGGTAGATGAGGGGGACATGGCAGACATTCAGTTTTAAATGAGGGTAGGGGAGGGGTATACAAAGTTGTGCCCTATAGGTACAAGGGGTAAATTTTAAAGATTTTATTTCTGATAAATAAGTAAAGAGTAATACATCGCCTCACTACTCCTGTTGAGCATTCCCAACCCCCTAATACTACTGTACCAATAGACTGCAAAAATAAAAAATGCAAATAAACTTACCAAAGAATACAATTGACCCAAATGTTGAAGAAAAAAAATCCCCAAACAAAGATCTAATCGTTTGAAATAAGACAAATACCACTGTCACAAAACCGTAACATACCCAAATCCAAAAACAAAATCTCTCATATTTGCTCACACAGTAACCTTCTGTTTGCTTGAAAAATATTGGCCAGTAAATCAAAACATTTCCTTAACGTCAGTATTAAGTTAACCTCCTGCACATTCCACACATTGATTTCCCATTTTAATCAAATGATATATATATATTACTTACAAATTCCTTGCAAGCTTTTCAGAGTAGCAAAGATACCTCGGTGTAACAATGCTGCACCCTCAACCATGAAATTACTAACGTCAAACAATTCCATACAGAAATATCAAATTCTCACTTGAACTTTATTTTACTTTCTAAGAGATGCAGATCTGTTCAGGAATTTCAATTATTCTGGACAAAATTTTTATTCTGTCCGTAACTATAGACAAAAAAAAAATGGAATTTTTTTTATTCATGCAATGATTGGAAAATTTCCAACAATTCTGCATTAATTCAAAAGAAGAAAATATTTTTCAGAAATGATGAAAATACACAAACTTTGATTCAAATCAGCATGTTTATTCAATCATTGATCTTAACAGATTGATGGAACAGACACAAGGTTGTTTCAAAGCAGCTTAAGTAACAATGACTTCTTTACACAGCAGTTCCAAAAGTAAAATAATGAAACTTATTTCAATTTCATTCTTGACTATCTGCATACAATCATTTTTGAGCAATTAGTTAAGCTTGTATCGCTGTTTCAATTCCTTTAAATCTGATTATATGAAAGAATGAAGACTTCCAAAACAAACCGAGGTCAGATGAAGAATGAAGTACATCGTCACTTAAAACACCTCTGCACTTTTGTCCGAAAATAGTATTTCAGTGAAAAAAAGTTACTTGTACTTTGTAGACTTTCTGACTCCAAATGTGACACACAATGTATTCTTTTCTATAAACACTGACAAACTCGATACACATAATTATAACTGTTGAATGATCTGGGCAGGGGAATCAGGGAAGGGAAGGAAAACCTATAATTCCTGTTCAATTCCTTCCACGCAATTGTAACCAGAGATTAGTGTGTGTTATTTCCCTCAATCAATGGATACAGCCATAGCGTCGTTATGACAGGAAGAGGCAAGTTAGAAAATAAGAGCATCAATATTCATAGAATTGATTAATGAAAACACTTTGTGATGAGGTGATCATGACACTAGCTGTAGAAATACTCCATAGTGATGATTACAGTTGGTCAACCATTGGGTGAGGACACATTGATCTCTTTTTTAAAAACATTTAATTAAGACAAAAACAGGTTGTGATTATTATCAACATACAGCGGCAATTCTTAATAGGCGGTCCGCGGGCCAAATCTGGCCCGCCAGACAATCCAATCTGGCCCGCGACCAATAGTCATTATATAATGCAAAACAGTGTATTGCATATTAGATCAATCTGAATGAGATCGCCGCCAGACAATCCAATCTGGCCCGCGACCAATAGTCATTACATAATGCAATACAGTGTATTGCATATTAGATCAATCTGAATGAGATCGCCGCCAGACAATCCAATCTGGCCCGCGACCAATAGTCATTATATAATGCAATACAGTGTATTGCATGTAAGAACAATCTGAATGAGATCGGTACAAATCACAAAATACTCGTTTATTTTGTTTTTTTCCTACGCAGATCAGCTCACTAAAACTTCGCGGCTTATCAAATAAAATATAATCTTTAGTTCCGTTATAAATTGGGCTCCCGGCTTGTCAAAGAGAGGTGGATTAGAGAACCGCTAAAATCTGACGTACATCCTTCTTATCGTGCATGCTCTCAACTTGTTTGTATTCAGGGATTGTTTTGACAGGTTTGTTTGTCACATGACGCTGGTTTCTCCATGCGATTGGCCCATGGCCTGAAACTGTTGTGAAATGATGGCCCTTGAAAAATTTGAAACAAACACAAACAGTGACATGGACTCAATTGTTTTTCTATCTTTTTTGCAGCAAACAGACTTTTGGATGAAAATTATAATTGATTGGATTCTATATCGATAAAGAAGAAATATGAGATCGGTACAAATCACAAAATACTCGTTTATTGGGTATACTCGTTTGTTGGGTATTGCATACCTCATTTCTTGAGGTATGCAATACCCAACAGCATCACCTTGATTAATCTTAATTGGTTTTTTCCTACGCAGATCAGCTGACTAAAACATCGCGGCTTATCAAATAAAATATAATCTCTAGTTCCGCTATAAATTGGGCTCCCGGCTTGTCAAAGAGAGGTGGATTAGAGAACCGCTAAAATCTGACGTACATCCTTCTTATCGTGCATGCTCTCAACTTGTTTGTATTCAGGGATTGTTTTGACAGGTTTGTTTGTCACATGACGCTGGTTTCTCCATGCGATTGGCCCATGGCCTGAAACTGTTGTGAAATGATGGCCCTTGAAAAATTTGAAACAAACACAAACAGTGACATGGACTCAATTGTTTTTCTATCTTTTTTGCAGCAAACAGAATTTTAGATGTAAATTAAAATTGATTGGATTCTATATCGATAAAGAAGAAATATTAATGATATCGTCAGACCTTTGATATCAGGGTAAATTGATAGCTCAAACGATACACACAACCAGGGAGTTGGAACAGAACCAAAGACAACATGTACATAAAACCCTAGCTATTCCGTATAGAATTTATTCATTTGTGTGACTGTCCCCACCTCCCACCCCTCCCTCAATTGAGAAGTTTGCTGCACATTCCTCTGAAACTTTACAATTTGAAAAAGTCAAAATGCATTTGAAAATGCAATTGGAAGTTTGTTTGATGGCAAGTTGTTACTTGTTGTATTGAAGAAATTTGTTCTCCACAACATTTCTTGACAAATAACAAAGTATACTTTGAATGTCACTGAATTTCAAGTTATGTAAAACATATACATTGGGCCAACAGAAAGAAAGAAATATATTTTAATCATACTTTTCCTCTTATTTTGAATCTACTTTTTTTCTTCATTTTTTTTAGCAAAAGATTTTGATGATATCACCAGTGAATGTGGAGTGCCCCTCACCACCTCACCTTGGTGATCAAGGGATGATAAACAATATTATGAAATCACCCCACAGGTTTTTTCAGTAAATAGCTGAAGGCTTCATAACAGTTTTTAAATTAAATCATCATATCACTTTAACACAACAACAACATATAATGTTATTATGAACGCATGTGACGTCAAGCCGTTGCAAACCATTTTTTAGGGTATGCAAGCTGCTTCTTGAGGTATGCAAGCTGTTTTTTGAGGTATGCAAGCTGTTTCTTGAGGTATGCAAGCTGTTTCTTGAGGTATGCAAGCTGTTTCTTGAGGTATGCAAGCTGTTTCTTGAGGTATGCAAGCTGTTTCTTGAGTTATGCAAGCTGTTTCTTGAGGTATGCAAGCTGTTTCTTGAGGTATGCAAGCCATTTCTTGAGGTAAGCAAGCCACTTCTTGGGGTATGCAAGCTGCTTTTTAAGGTATGCAAGCCGTTTCTTGAGGTAAGCAAGCTGTTTCTTGAGGTATGCAAGCCGTTTCTTGAGGTATGCAAGCCGTTTCCGTTTATTGAGGTATGCAAGCCGTTTCTTGAGGTATGCCAGCCGTTTCTTGAGGTACATCGTTTCTTGAGGTACGTTAGCTGTTTCTTGAGGTGTGCAAGCTGTTTCTTGAGGTATGCAAGCTGTTTCTTGAGGTATGCAAGCCACTTGTTGAGGTACGTAAGCTGTTTCTTGAGGCATGCAAGCCATTTCTTGAGGTACGTAAGCTGTTTCTTGGGTATGCAAGCCGTTTCTTGAGGTATGCAAGCCGCTTTTGAGGTACGTAAGCTGTTTCTTGAGGTATGCAAGCCGTTTCTTGAGGTATGCAAGCCGCTTTTTGAGGTACGTAAGCTGTTTCTTGAGGTATGCAAGCCATTTCTTGAGGTATGCAAGCCATTTCTTGAGGTATGCAATACCCGACAGCATCACCTTGATTAATCTTAATTGGTTTAATAATTGGATGGATAAGAAATAAACTAACCACAACTAATAAAATGTTGAAAATTGTCAGACCCATTTTTCAAGTCTACATACACTGTGAAATGTCTATTATCAACAGAGATGACAAAACCAGTGGACTCACACTTCTGATTGCCTAAATATTGGTCTTAGGTTTTCCGATTTTACTGGATCTTGACTTAAAATTTACTTATTTCATGGTCGCAAATTTTTAGGCTATCCAATTTTGTCTAAATTTTGAGTGGGGGACTTGCCCTTTCACTTATGCTTCTGCATGACGCATGCTTTCAAAATAATTTGAAGGTGCCCTTCAAATTATGTATACATGTGAAATGAATTAGAAAAGAAGTAAATACCTGTTTAGATGCTTATTAGATAGATGCGAGGTGGTATTCTGCTGAGGAATGAGGTATCGTCAGTCGTTAGTATTGCTTTACGGATATTGTTTCACAACTATAAAAACAGCTGGAGCACAATTTGGGCTTTCTGAAAAATAAAAGGTTTACAAAATAAGAATTGCACTACCACTGATGCTTTACGTACTTTGCAACAACTGTTGCACTCTGCAACAAAATGGTTGAAATATTTTTTCCAGATTCTCACTTTTGCTGCGTCTGTATAATAAAATCAGCTTGTATCAGATTAAAAAAGTATTCATCTCGAGCTGCCATCCACTTCCACTGTTAATTGGATGTAGAATAAACTCTCTTGTCTTTCTTTTCTGCAAGAAAATGATTAACTAACCCCTCAAAAGTGTCTGAGCTATTAAAACATCCACAACCAATTAATTCAAGCCTGGCTCACATCAAACTTTAAAGCCATAACTTTGATACACAGAATATTACATAATATCAACCCTGCACTGCCATGAATTCACTGTTTAAGTCAACAAAACAATATAACACACATGATCGAATGCTTAAGAAAATTAAATCAAACTCTAGGCATTATTATTCAAATAAATTCTTCTCAAAAAACCTTGTAAAAAAATAATCCTTTTTTTTTTCCCTTTTGAAGTATTTTCCTAGCTGCAGCTGGTACAAGGATGTAATGCATAACTTGCCACTTCTCCCTTACCACCTGACTTAATTGCCAATCACATGGCAACATGAAACATGTGTGTTTCTTACAAATCAAATCCCATCAGTAAAAAATGCCAAATGTTATGTAGAAATCGACCAATCACACAATGACCAATCAACCAATTGCAGAAAGTTTCAAGGAATATGAAAATATAATTTTCTTATGTAATTTCATTGATCTGCTATTTCTTTTCAAAAAAGGGAAGATAATTCTAATAAACAGGATTTGATCTTTACCATACCCCCAACCAACCAACCTGCTGGAGAAAGCATTTTGAACATTTTTAAGGTCTGAAAATTAAGGGAAGAAATATAAAGAAAAACAAGAGCATTTTGAGGTTTTCCCCTGTTCGTACATCAGGTTTTCCCCTGTTCGTACATCAGGTTTTCCCCTGTTTGTACATCAGATTTTCCCCTGTTCGTACATCAGGTTTTCCCCTGTTCGTACATCAGGTTTTCCCCTGTTTGTACATCAGGTTTTCCCCTGTTCGTACATCAGGTTTTCCCCTGTTCGTACATCAGGTTTTCCCCTGTTCGTACATCAGGTTTTCTTCTGTTCGTACATCAGGTTTTCCCCTGTTCGTACATCAGGTTTTCCCCTGTTCATACATCACATTTTTTATTATCATATTAAACAATTTTCAAACTTTGATTACTCATAACTGTTCGTACATCAGGTTTTCCCCTGTTCGTACATCAGGTTTTCCCCTGTTTGTACATCAGGTTTTCCCCTGTTCGTACATCAGGTTTTCCCCTGTTCGTACATCAGGTTTTCCCCTGTTCGTACATCAGGTTTTCTTCTGTTCGTACATCAGGTTTTCCCCTGTTCGTACATCAGGTTTTCCCCTGTTCATACATCACATTTTTTATTATCATATTAAACAATTTTCAAACTTTGATTACTCATAACTAATTAAAAACTACAGATGCTATTTAAAAAATTCAAACACTATTAAACTGCTCTTTTTAATACGTGGTTGAACAGATATCTTTTGTACCTGTCCATACTTAGACCTTTAAAAGTGAATGTTTTAAAAGGATATTGTGTTTTAAGTAACATAACATAACAAGATTATGGGCTAAGAAGGATTATCACCCCTAAAAGCCCAAACTAACTGTTAGAAATGGCTCTGCTTAAAACCAGGAACATCTCAACCAGCACCTCACATGGAGCAGGGCCGGTTGGAGTAAAAGTTATATATTTGTTTCCCAAACCACAAAACTGTATACAGTTTCACCTCTCCAAGGCTCCTTCAAGATAACACTGCCACTGGTGTTACTGTGGTATTTTTAGCGACACACATCTGAATATAATGGCAATCCTTTGTAATATAAGTAGTAACAGTAATCAATGCTGGCATTGTTTGTCTTTGCTGCTGAGAGGGAAAAGGTAAAATGAACTATGAGCATAGACCTATTTATACCTGGAGTCAATGTTACATGCATAGGTAATCTTGCGAAATGATATGGTTAATTTGTTGCTTCAAAATTGCAGGCCAAATTTTTAAGTAGTGCCTTTACTAATGACACCACCACGTAAAAAAAAAGAAAAACAAATTCAAAGACATCCAGAGTTAGTAAAGAACTTATCAATGTTGGCCTTGTTAAGGTAGTATTTCCTAAATTTAATTTGAACAATTCTCCAGTTTGATCTCCATACCAGTATGCAACTAGAAAGGGGATATCTCCCCTAGCTCACCTCCAATCCCTACGTCTTTGAAAAATGGTAAATAGACTGAAGACATGCAACTACAAAATGACTAATCTTTTAAGATGATTCTTGTGATGTGTTTCCTTTTTTTCCTACTGTTAGGGTGGGGGAGCATGACCTTCATGTTTCACATACATCAGCTTTAAAAAGACGACATCATGCTCAATCTGTCCACCAATCAGGAGGTTTCCAGTACGAAAGAGTGCCAAGTGTTACAGGTTTATCCACAGTGTCAAGTAGTGAGGACCACAAAATAGCAAGCATAGTTGACTCATTTTTGATTCCAACCATCTTAAAATAAACTTATTCGATATTATGAAAATAGCACATTATAAAAATAGCACATCTCACCGAAATCCAATAATGGTGCTGAAACAAAAATAAACCTTTATAAGTGGGCTCTATTATTAGTCATTCATTCCTAAGGTAGAAATAGTTTTGAAGATTATTTTGAAACATTTTGTTTTCAAGCAACTTTTTTTGGGAAACATGAAGTCATGAACCTGGTGAGTGAGCTGAGAGGTCTGTAATAGGGGTGAACCAGATTCTGAATTTAAATTTGGATGGAACCAATAGCCGAAATATTTGTGATGTCATCATCTGCTCCGTCTGTCTCAAAAGACAATGGACTGCGCTTTGCTTTGATCTTAAAATGGTCGTCTAGCAACAACGGCTATGACTGTAAAGTCCAATTCTAGACCGGCAGTCTCTGTAGAGTCGCTGCACTTGAGAGCTGTAGGCAGTGCTGTTGGGATGGCTCTCGCTGTCCTACGATCCTTCTTCTGCCTCCACAGCTCTTTTCTCTTTATCTCCACCCTATTTATCCCTGTCTAAACTGTGCATCTCCTCTTTGCATGGTCAGAGGCAACTCAGTGCTTCCCAGGTATCTGTGTCAATGTCAACTTCATGTTCCTCTTGCAGACATCCTTGGAGCGTAGCATTGATGCCCAATCGGTCTGGAGCCTGAAGGGAGCTTCCTGCAAAGTATGTTCTTTGATATGCGTCCATCCTCCATGCACCGAGCATGGCCAAGCCAGCGTAGACATCTTTGGGACAACAGAGTGAATAGACTGGGCATTCCTGCCTGCTTTAGGACCTCCTTGTTGGTGATGTGATGTGGTCCTTCCAGGAGATGTGGTGTGGTCCTTCCAGGAGATGTGGTGTGGTCCTTCCAGGAGATGTGGTGTGGTCCTTCCAGGAGATGTGGTGTGGTCCTTTCAGGAGATGTGATGTGGTCCTTCCAGGAGACGTCCAACAGGCGCCAAAGGCAATGAAGGTGAAAGCTGTTAAGGCGACTCTCCTGGCGTGGGCTGTCAAGGACTCGCTGCCATATAGTAGGGTGCTCAGTCAGATTGTGATGTATGTACTGGACAATCTTGGTATTTTCTTTCATTAATTCTGAAGGGGTGACGTTTTTGAATCTTTATTCTGTTCTATTTATAATCAAAGGAATACTGTTTTATTTTTAATCAAAGGAATACTGTTCTATTTATAATCAAAGGAATATCAGATCTAAAAACATGTTTAAAAACTGATTTTTGAATTTAAACAAAACTCTGAGAAATCCTGAACTTCTTGGACTTATAGTTTTTTTCAAAGCTCAAAAAATATTTTCCAGAGCCAACTTAAGGAGGGGGTAGGGTAATTACTTTTGGTGTAAAGTAGATTAAGAACAACAAGGCTCAATATATTTTCTCAGAGGTAGATGCAAAAATCACATGCCTCATTACTACCTTAATTGTTTCTGAATAAAGAATCAAACAATGGTGATGCCATTTATACACTTTCATGAAGTAATATAAATAATCTGATTGCTGTACCAGGAATCTGTTATCAAAATCCTGCCACGCAAATTAAAGTCAAGTGATTTTCATATGACTTAATTAAAAGCCTGATTGTACTCAGCGCATGTGACTGTGTGAGTTGAAATACCATTCGAGGCCACTGCATAGACTAAAATAGATTTGAGTATGGATTAGGACATCTTCAAAATAATTAGAGGGTATCGACAGGGACGAGCCACTTAAGATACTACCCTGGGGTAATAAATGATGGTCACCAGGGGCGGATCTACAGGGGTTCTAGGAGTTGGAACCCCGGGCCTCCCTCCGAAAAAGTTCCAACATGATGCCATGGTGCTGTCATTTATTAATGGAAATATTTTAAGTCCAATTTGAACCATTTTGTGAAATTACAAATAATAATCAGAACCCCATCCATGTAATCAGACATTTATGACAGATTTTAAAAAATAATAATAATAATAATGAAAAATCATGTTGATATCTTCTTCCGTTAAGGAGTTATTGTACAAGATTTCACAAGTGTGTTGAAAAGTGACCGTGCATTGTACAGTGTGATTTCGTGATCAATTGAAGATCCAAGATAATATTTATGTATTTCTTTGAAAATGAAATGCCTCTTTCTACATTATTGGTTAAATTATGGAGATGGAGAATAAACACACTTTACAAGAACATGCGTTGCACATCTGCTCATGTAACTTACACTCATTTTATAAAAAAACCATTAAGAATGGTAAAATATCCAACCACATAAGAGTGATTTAAGTGACAATGTAAAGCCCTGAGAGAACTCTGGAATAACGGCATGTGAAAAATATGGCTGACGAGGGACTTAACTAATTATGCGCATCAGTATAAAATCAATTCTTTATGCCGAGGGGCATATGCAAATGTAATACTCTGAATAAGAAGAAGTCACTGTAGGATTACATAGCAAATATTCAGCTCTTTGCTATATGGCACATAAACAAATGACTTCCACTGCATATTGTCAGGATAAGTGTTGTCCAATCATCAGTTAGAAAAGAATAAACACAAAATTAGCATTTTTTAAATATACACTATATGCCAGCAAGAAGTGCAGGTTACTGCTATAATAACAAAATTATTTTATGCGCTCATATATACAGGAAATCTTATGATCAGGTTTAATCAAATCTAATGCTGTTGTCCCCCTTCCCACCCCCTTCCATCCCTCCTCCCCACCAATGTTTTTGTGGAAAAGTCTAGCTATGCCAAAGTCATTTTTACTAAACAAAATAAGATATTTCAATTTATTCAACCTGATGCCGGGCACGGACATGTCATTCAACAGTAAGAAATTGGCTACATATCAATTCGTCCCTGTTTTGACATAGTGGCGAATGTATGATTGACAGGATAAGCGGTTTTTCCATTTTGACATAGTGACAAATGGCTTTAAATGCATATTACTATCATTTATAGGTTTATTTTCCTTGTTTTCTATAACTAATAAATTGTTTAAACTGTGAATAATTAATACATGATACAAACACAAGAAACAGATACTTCTTAATCAAAGTAATTTGCAATTAAATTTTTCACATTCGCCACTACGCCAAAACAATACACTACTTTTGCACATTTGCCACTACGTCAAAACAAAAAACTACTTTTGCACATTTGCCACTCTGTCAAAACAAGAAACTACTTTTGCACATTCGTCACTCTGTCAAAACAAGAAACTACTTTTGCACATTCGCCACTCTGTCAAAACAAGAAACTACTTTTGCACATTCGCCACTCTGTCAAAACAAGAAACTACTTTTGCACATTCCCCACTCTGTCAAAACAAGAAACTACTTTGGCACATTTGCCACTCTGTCAAAACAAGAAACTACTTTTGCACATTTGCCACTCTGTCAAAACAAGAAACTACATTTGCACATTCGCCACTCTGTCAAAACAAGAAACTACTTTTGCACATTTGCCACTCTGTCAAAACAAGAAACTACTTTTGCACATTCGCCACTCTGTCAAAACAAGAAACTACTTTGGCACATTTGCCACTCTGTCAAAACAAGAAACTACTTTTGCACATTTGCCACTCTGTCAAATCAAGAAACTACTTTTGCACATTCGCCACTCTGTCAAAACAAGAAACTACTTTGGCACATTTGCCACTCTGTCAAAACAAGAAACTACTTTTGCACATTTGCCACTCTGTCAAAACAAGAAACTACTTTTGCACATTCCCCACTCTGTCAAAACAAGAAACTACTTTGGCACATTTGCCACTCTGTCAAAACAAGAAACTACTTTTGCACATTCACCACTCTGTCAAAACAAGAAACTACTTTTGTACATTCGCCACTCTGTCAAAACAAGAAACTACTTTGGCACATTTGCCACTCTGTCAAAACAAGAAACTACTTTTGCACATTTGCCACTCTGTCAAATCAAGAAACTACTTTTGCACATTCGCCACTCTGTCAAAACAAGAAACTACTTTTGCACATTCGCCACTCTGTCAAAACAAGAAACTACTTTTGCACATTCCCCACTCTGTCAAAACAAGAAACTACTTTGGCACATTTGCCACTCTGTCAAAACAAGAAACTACTTTTGCACATTTGCCACTCTGTCAAAACAAGAAACTACATTTGCACATTCGCCACTCTGTCAAAACAAGAAACTACTTTTGCACATTTGCCACTCTGTCAAAACAAGAAACTACTTTTGCACATTCGCCACTCTGTCAAAACAAGAAACTACTTTGGCACATTTGCCACTCTGTCAAAACAAGAAACTACTTTTGCACATTTGCCACTCTGTCAAATCAAGAAACTACTTTTGCACATTCGCCACTCTGTCAAAACAAGAAACTACTTTGGCACATTTGCCACTCTGTCAAAACAAGAAACTACTTTTGCACATTTGCCACTCTGTCAAAACAAGAAACTACTTTTGCACATTCCCCACTCTGTCAAAACAAGAAACTACTTTGGCACATTTGCCACTCTGTCAAAACAAGAAACTACTTTTGCACATTCACCACTCTGTCAAAACAAGAAACTACTTTTGTACATTCGCCACTCTGTCAAAACAAGAAACTACTTTGGCACATTTGCCACTCTGTCAAAACAAGAAACTACTTTTGCACATTTGCCACTCTGTCAAATCAAGAAACTACTTTTGCACATTCGCCACTCTGTCAAAACAAGAAACTACTTTGGCACATTTGCCACTCTGTCAAAACAAGAAACTACTTTTGCACATTTGCCACTCTGTCAAAACAAGAAACTACTTTTGCACATTCGCCACTCTGTCAAAACAAGAAACTACTTTGGCACATGCATCTGCCACTCTGTCAAAACAAGAAACTACTTTAGCACATTCACCACTCTGTCAAAACAAAAAACTACTTTGCACATTCGTCACTCTGTCAAAACAAAAAACTACTTTTGCACGTTCGCCACTCTGTCAAAACAAGAAACTAATTTTGCACATTCGCCACTCTGTCAAAACAAGAAACTAATTTTGCACATTTGCCACTCTGTCAAAACAAGAAACTACTTTTGCACATTCACCACTCTGTCAAAACAAGAAACTACTTTTGCGCATTTGCCACTCTGTCAAAACAAGAAACTACTTTTGCACATTCGCCATTCTGTCAAAACAAGAAACTACTTTTGCACATTCGCCACTGTCAAAACAAGAAACTACTTTTGCACATTTGCCACTCTGTCAAAACAAGAAACTACTTTTGCACATTCACCACTCTGTCAAAACAAGAAACTACTTTTGCACATTTGCCACTCTGTCAAAACAAGAAACTACTTTTGCACATTCGCCATTCTGTCAAAACAAGAAACTACTTTTGCACATTCGTCATTCTGTCAAAACAAGAAACTACTTTTGCACATTTGCCACTCTGTCAAAACAAGAAACTACTTTTGCACATTTGCTACTCTGTCAAAACAAGAAACTACTTTGGCACATTTGCCACTCTGTCAAAACAAGAAACTACTTTTGCACATTTGCCACTCTGTCAAAACAAGAAACTACTTTTGCACATTCGCCATTCTGTCAAAACAAGAAACTACTTTTGCACATTCGCCACTCTGTCAAAACAAGAAACTACTTTGGCACATGCATCTGCCACTCTGTCAAAACAAGAAACTACTTTAGCACATTCACCACTCTGTCAAAACAAAAAACTACTTTGCACATTCGTCACTCTGTCAAAACAAAAAACTACTTTTGCACGTTCGCCACTCTGTCAAAACAAGAAACTAATTTTGCACATTCGCCACTCTGTCAAAACTAGAAACTAATTTTGCACATTTGCCACTCTGTCAAAACAAGAAACTACTTTTGCACATTCACCACTCTGTCAAAACAAGAAACTACTTTTGCGCATTTGCCACTCTGTCAAAACAAGAAACTACTTTTGCACATTCGCCATTCTGTCAAAACAAGAAACTACTTTTGCACATTCGCCACTGTCAAAACAAGAAACTACTTTTGCACATTTGCCACTCTGTCAAAACAAGAAACTACTTTTGCACATTCACCACTCTGTCAAAACAAGAAACTACTTTTGCACATTTGCCACTCTGTCAAAACAAGAAACTACTTTTGCACATTCGCCATTCTGTCAAAACAAGAAACTACTTTTGCACATTCGTCATTCTGTCAAAACAAGAAACTACTTTTGCACATTTGCCACTCTGTCAAAACAAGAAACTACTTTTGCACATTTGCCACTCTGTCAAAACAAGAAACTACTTTGGCACATTTGCCACTCTGTCAAAACAAGAAACTACTTTTGCACATTCGCCACTCTGTCAAAACAAGAAACTACTTTTGCACATTCGCCATTCTGTCAAAACAAGAAACTACTTTTGCACATTCGCCATTCTGTCAAAACAAGAAACTACTTTTGCACATTTGCCACTCTGTCAAAACAAGAAACTACTTTTGCACATTCGCCATTCTGTCAAAACAAGAAACTACTTTTGCACATTTGCCACTCTGTCAAAACAAGAAACTACTTTTGCGCATTTGCCACTCTGTCAAAACAAGAAACTACTCTTGCACATTCGCCATTCTGTCAAAACAAGAAACTACTTTTGCACATTCGCCATTCTGTCAAAACAAGAAACTACTTTTGCACATTTGCCACTCTGTCAAAACAAGAAACTACTTTTGCACATTTGTTACTCTGTCAAAACAAGAAACTACTTTTGCACATTCGTCACTCTGTCAAAACAAGAAACTACTTTTGCACATTCGTCACTCTGTCAAAACAAAAAACTACTTTTGCACGTTCACCACTCTGTCAAAACAAGAAACTAATTTTGCACATTCGCCACTCTGTCAAAACAAGAAACTACTTGTGCACATTCGCCACTCTGTCAAAACAAGAAACTACTTTTGCACATTTGCCACTCTGTCAAAACAATAAACTGCTTTTGCACATTCGCCACTATGTCAAAACAGGGATGAATTTATCAAAGATTTTTAACATTAGTTCCTATAAAATGATTCCAGGTCGAAAAAATTAAGTAATTTTGTTCAACACCTATAGAAATTGTTCGCGAATGTAAACAAAAAATAGTCCCTTGTACAAGATTCCTTTGAAAATTAAACGACCACTAAAAACACTTTAAGATATGTGTAGAATTTGTGGGCCAATTGAAGTTTTAACTTCTTTTACATGAGTGCAATCAAGTCTTAATTACGAATTAAAGTTAGTATGGAATCCAATTTTAATATTTACAAGTCTTTCGGTGCAAGCAGCATCACTTGCATTATTGAGGTTGTGTTCTCCCTTGAATATAAGCTCACAATCAGATCCAGTAAAAAGGTGATCAGATCCGCTGATTTGTTACTGTGAGAACGCCCACTGCATCTGATTGCAGTCACTTGATCTTGATCCTAGTAGAGGTAGGATCATGATCCGAACAGGGATCAGATCCGCTGATAAGATTCTCCAAAAATGTGTGAACACAGTTCAGTGACCTGCGATCAAGTTGTTTACGCAATGTCCTGTTATAACTTGTTTATTTTGCACAAACAGTTAGCCTGCTCGGTTGCATTTGGCAGGTTTTTCAAAAACCCACAGTTTTGACTTCATTTTGATTTACACATGTCCCCGCAACCCAGTTTGACTTCATTTTGATTCACACATGTCTCCGCAACCCACAGTTTGACTTCATTTTGATTCACACATGTCCCCGCAAGCCACAGTTTGACTTCATGTTGATTAACACATGTCCCCGCAACCCACAGTTCGACTTCATTTTGATTCACACATGTCACACATGTCCCCGCAACCCACAGTTTGACTTCATTTTGATTCACACATGTCCCCGCAACCCACAGTTTGACTTCATTTTGATTTACACATGTCCCCAAGATCAGAATGCCTGCAGTGGGTCTGATCAGGAGCTCGCACCCAAGTGAAGATACAATTCATTATTTATACAATCATCGAGCTGGTTTATCACCAGGGGATCATGATCCAGAGGTAATAAGAACACGTCCTGATAAGAATATATACTACGGTATCGTCCCATAAATAAATTCAGAAGTAAATGCCGCCGAGCTGGTAACGTCACTTCCGGTTTTCAATTTCCCCTGTTGATCGTAAGAAATCTGTGATATTAATGATCACACATTAGCCGAACTAAAAATAGGGGCCTACATGTGAGATTGATGTCACAGATTTCTCACAATCAAATAAGAATATTGAAAACCAGGAGTGACGTTTCCAGCACGGCGGCGTTCACTTCTGAATTTATTTATGGGACGATACCTTTCCTTTAATCATCTATTTGTGAAATTTGAATTTGAATTTATTCATATGAGAAGTGTTTATGAGTCATTACTGTTATTAAAAACATCTGTTATGTAATCCATTTCTAAAAACTCTGTACAAACATTAACAAAAGTGAACTCAAGAATTATCTTAAAAGTACAAAACTTCAGGAAAACAGAAGGGATGGATAATTTTGCAAGAAATGGTAATGAATGTGCATCATTTGCACTGGGAACTTCCCTGATCTGAAGTCTGATTAAAGTTATGCTCCGATTCCATTTCATAGGTCACATTGCTAATGATTTATTACATACACACACACACATGAGAGGTGGATACTTGTGTACACTTAGGGCAAGGAGCTGAAGAATAAAACATGCTGACTTATGGACTCTTCATATATCACACCAGGGGTGTAGCTAGCCTTTTTGATTAGGAAGGAGGGGGGGGGGGGTCTCCGAGGGATATATTTAGACCTATTAGAATATTTTCTGGACCTTAATTTTACCATTTTACTTTTCCTTGGGGGTCATACACCACTTGTCTACCCCCCTCCCCCAGCTACACCCATATAAACAACATGTTGTGAATTGTTTGTTTTTTAATGCAAATGGAATTCATATCCTTAACCCTATTTCCAATTTCTTGAATACTGATCACTACAGTGTTTACGTAAACTGTTCCAAAGGTCAATAAACAAAAGCTTTCAATTAACTCAAAATATATTTAAGTACTTTTAAAAAGTTATACAGTTCTTGCTGAATATCATCATATCAACAAAGAAATTCATTAACCAGTTAATTTATGCTTTTAAATGATACATAGATTTGCCTAGGAATATTAAGAAAATCTTTTAAATTACTTAATTAAAAACAGCTTAACTCCCCCCACCCCACGATAACTATATCAATCTTGAATACCTCAAACTTTCAGAACTGTTTGTCCTATGAGGAACATGAATGAATCAAATCTCCATTTCATGAAGAGTTCATATGAACTTACATTGTGTTATTGAGCTACAAATAAGTCATTAAAATAGATTATACTCTTATTTTCTCAAATCAGTAGGTGCATAGGAGGTGCATAGGCAGGTTTTGAGGGGGCAAGGGGGAACTTGCCTTCACTTCTTTTCCGAATTTGTATCTTTTTGCATGGTAATTTTTGCATCTTAGCATAATATTGTGGTTTTGCCCCCCACTTTTGACTTTGCCCCCCACTTTCAGTAGGCAAATCCGACTCATGAGTGGGTGTATAGCTTTATACTGTACTAGAAGGATTGGGGAACATTCGGAACTAAAGTCTGTAACCCTTCTTGAAATTCAGGTATAGCAACAACATGAGCTTAAATACATATTATTACCATGGAGCTATTAACTGAAAAATGCTATTACTAAACACCATGCACACAGCAAAAATCACATAAAAATCAGCCAAATATTGACCATTTTAAAATTGACACCTAATTAGCATAAATTGTGCAATATTTTGTGACATTAAAATGGGACAACTAGAAAATTGCTCAGGTAAACTTTTTTTTTTCAGTCATTTGCCCAAATATCTTAAAATGGGAGAAGTTGGCTATAGTTAACAGTAAAATGGATATTATCCTAACATTAACCAATATTTAACAGTAGAATGCAATTTGAGAACTTTGGTATTTGGAAAAGAAATATAAAGAATTACATTCCTGTTTGTACATCATCACTTTGTGCATGGTGAAAACTTTTACAAACTTTGATTTATCAAAACTTAAAACTGAGTGCTATTGTGACCATTTAAAGACTCTTCTGCTCAGAATTTGAAGTTCTTTCATCTGGGAAAAAATATACCTGCCCATATACCTTAAACAGGTGGACATTGTCACAAGGATTAAATTATTCTTTAAAGACATGCTGAAAAATGTATATTTAAGCCTACCTGTACCCGACACCTGAGTTAATCCTGACAACTCAGGTATGGCAATTACCAACCGGACTTCCTGTTCAGTGTATTGTGTTTCTAATCCAAACAATGATTGTTTATCTGCCATTCCCATATCTGAACACCACAGCCAAGTACCCCAAGGTTATTTGTGTGTATCAGATTACACAAAGCCAGTGCTGAATAATCAGGGCACTTTTGTGATTGAAATCACTCATCCGTGTTAGGTGTCTTAGTGGGAGAAATTTGTTTGCAAAGTGGTGATAAAAATAGCTGTGTATCATATGCCTGAGGAGGCTAAGGTGTGCTTTAAGTGTGAATGATTAACAGACCATTTATCCTAAGAAAAGATATTGCTTCATGGGGGCTCTGAGCTGGTGGTCTTAAAGTTTTACATCATCTGAACATTAATTGACCAATCAAAGGTAGCAGACATTTTCAAAAGTTCAGACCATTGTTATGTTATTTTGATGAATAACAAATCGCTGCTCAGACAGAGTAAATGAGGATGAGGATGATAAATATGGACTACTTAGCTATTGATATTCATAACTGAACAGGGAACTTCCTAGATCTGAAGTCTGATTAAAGTTATGCTCTGCTTCCATTACATATAGGTCACATCGCTAATGAATCACACACACACACACACACACACAGGTGAATACACATGTACACCCAAGGCAAGGAAAAGCTAGGATATATGTTTTAACTCTTATCATGGGCAAAAATAACCTTTCTGTGGCTAGGGGCACACAACAAAGGAAGTTCACTTTACAAAGTGAGAATGAACAATTGATCAATATTAACTGTCCACTTGTGAGTGTTAATGCAACCTTTCAACAACAGCTCTGATTGGAAAGAGTGACACTGTGAACTTGTAATTGTGGTTGATTTCCAGTGAATTATATTTGTTGATGTTGATGAGATAAAAATTGGGCAGATCTTGACCTACATTTCTTATTAAAAAAGGACTACAACAATTTGAATTTTGAACACATTAAACTCACCAGAATTATTCCTTTATATGAAACTCACTGTTAATTCAGTGTCTTTCTGGAAATTCTAAAAAATATTTCAATTAACTGATTACAAAATCACTGTCTTTCACTTGAAAAATCCAGCATTTGAGTAACTACTAACAATTCCACTAAGTTACAATAATGTTACTATGCACTCTTTTTCAAATGTCATTCCTCATTTTTGAATTGATGATACGAATCCATACATTCTACATACCGTTCACCTGACGATCCATCCTTTCCAACTGACAACATCACCTTTCCAACGGATGAATTACAGTGTTTCAAACATTTTGGAAGGAAGGGGTATATACTAAAAAATATATGTTCCCTTTCCCCCACCACAAAAAAAATTTTTTTTATAAGGTTATGGATCTTCAAGTGAAAAAAATTGTGACAAACAATTCATAAAGGTCATTTATTTTTGCATTGAAAACAAAGTGGAATGCTGGATGATGTTGCTCTTAACCCAGCCCCCTTTCCGACAAAAAAATACCTATAATTTTCAGTATTATATAAGTACTTGCATACCACCAATATATTTTTGCTGGATGCAATGTTCAAAGAAGAAAGTTCCTTCAAAGATGTTGTAAACTTGGTTTAAGTTACAATACCCCTTCCCTATCCCACAGTGCCCCCATTGCTATCAGCAGTTTATTTTTGTTTGGGTGGTGCAGGAATTATGATGGAAAAATTAAGGGCACAAAAATCAGCAATAAAAATATTCTAATTATTTGCCTCCTCACCATTAATGTTCAATCTTTTTGGCCATGGGTGTATGATCATTCAAAACATAACTTCACAGACATGAAATGGGGTTTATTTATGCAGTTAACCTGCTTTCTTGAAAAATTAAATATCAAATATAGCAAATAAACATCATCATCATGTACTACTGTTCTACTACATTATAAACCAAATTTTGCAAATTTCTGCTGGCAGAATTATTCACTAAAGCCATCTTTTCTCAAAAATTTCTTGACCTGAAAAGCAGAATACAAAAAAGAAAGAAAAAAGTTTCATGTCATTTTTCTATCTTCCTGATAATATTGGGGACAGATTCACGCCCCTGTGTACCCCTTTTGTGATTTTCACGCCCCTATGTACCATTTGTGATATCACATCCCTATGTATACATACACCTTTTATGATTTCACACTTATATACCCCTTTTGTGATTTCACACCATATGTACCCTGTTTGTGATTCACGCCCCTACGAACCCCTTTTGTGATGTCACGCCCCTGTGTACCCCTTTTCTGATTACATGCCTAACTGGGAGATTTGATCAAATGCGTAGAGAGAATCAGTGGCGTAGAAACCAGGAAACAAGCCCCCTCCCCCCTCCCATTCCCCATTAATTTCATTGGGGGCCAAGTATTATTTTGGCCCTGCCCCAATAATGAAGGTCTGAAAACTTGAATTTGAAGAGTCAGATTCCTTTCACATTTTTTAATTCTTTTCTCATTCCAAAAGGATCATTTGGGAAAATTAACTTTATTTTCATAGAATTTACTTCAATTTTTGTTTCCTTCATTTTCTAAAAATTGTCTTTATTTTTCAGAATGTTTTTTCTTAATTTTCCAAAAATGTTGCCAATTTTTTTTCCAAAAATGTTGCCAATTTTCCCCAAAATTTCCAATAAATTAACAAAAATTTCCCTACACCCCTCCCCATTACAAATAGTTTTTGGATATAAGAGGCTTGTATACACTTTTATAGGTATAGGTTTGTTGGGACAAAAATCAAATCTGGCACCCCAATGTGAAATATCTTTCTATGCTGCTGAAGAGAATACATCCCTTCTGCACATTTTGCCTCCACTTCAGATTACTTAAAAAGGCTATGCTATGTACCCTTGTTGTGATTTTACACCCCTAGTTACTCTTTTGTAATGCCATGCCCCAATATACCCCATTTTGTGATTTCATACCCCTATGTACCCCTTTAGTTATTTCACACCCCTATGTACCCCGTTTGTGATGTCATGCCCCTATGTTATGTACCCCTTTTGTGATGTCAAGCACACCCCAAACCATAACCCTGAAACCAATGGTAACTTTGTTTCTTGCATAATTTAAACTCCGGTTCAAGAACCGACCACTCTTGTCAAAATTGCACTTGTCAAGAAGTTCCCGCTAGATACAAATATGAAATGCTTTCTTCTAAGTAGATGCAATTATAATGATTTTTTTTTTTAAGCCAACATTTTGCAATTATATCAAAGGTATTTTATGTAGAAAATAATGTTTAAGTTCTTAGATAAAGAACATATGAATAGTTCAGAAGCCTTCCTGACAGTATGGCTCAAGGAAGTATACTGCTAACTTTTCTTGTAAAGGCATTGAAATACCTTTAAAAGTTGAGAAATATCAACAAGATTGTAATTTTTGGTATGACAAATATTAGTGTCAGAGTTTAAGTCACATACATTTGTCCCTCAGTTTGTAGACCCAAAACAACAAAACAAAACGGAAACTTCATTTTGATAGAGGCACTTTCAATTTTGTAATACTTTGTGAGTGCACATACCACCAGTTCTTGCACCTTTGAGAGTAATAGAGGGGCACTTTTCATTTTTAAAAGAGGCACTTGTCATTTTCCATAAAAGTTGGGGGACACATGCCCCATGGTCCCCCCAGTTCCTACACCTATGGGCAAACCACATTCAGCAATGGCTGATCTACGGAAGGGTCAGAGTCCATATGGTAAAAAAATGTCCACCTATTGTCAAAATATTTAAAGGAAAAAATAAATTAAAACTAGCATTTTATAGTTTTTTGGCATAAAATAGGCAAATCATATTTTGATACCTTGGCATATCATATCTTGATACCTTGGCATATCATATCTTGATACCTTGGCATATCTTGATACCTTGGCATATCTTGATACCTTGGCATATCTTGATACCTTGGCATATCTTGAAACCTTGGCATATCTTGATACCTTGGCATATCTTGATACCTTGGCATATCTTGATACCTTGGCATATCTTGATACCTTGGCATATCATATCTTGATACCTTGGCATATCGTATCTTGATACCTTGGCATATCATATCTTGATAACTTGGCATATCATATCTTGATACCTTGGCATATCATATCTTGATACCTTGGCATATCTGATCTTGATACCTTGGCATATCTTATCTTGATACCTTGGCATATCGTATCTTGATACCTTGGCATATCATATCTTGATACCTTGGCATATCGTATCTTGATACCTTGGCATATCGTATCTTGATACCTTGGCATATCATATCTTGATACCTTGGCACATCGTATCTTGATACCTTGGCATACCATATCTTGATACCTTGGCATATTGTATCTTGATACCTTGGCATATATCTTGATACCTTGATATCTTGATACCTTGGCATATCATATCTTGATACCTTGGCATATCATATCTTGATACCTTGGCATATCATATCTTGATACTTTGGCATATCATATCTTGAAACCTTGGCATATCATATCTTGATACCTTGGCATATCTGATCTTGATACCTTGGCATATCATATCTTGAAACCTTGGCATATCGTATCTTGAAACCTTGGCATATCATATCTTGATACCTTGGCATATCATATCTTGATAATTTGGCATATCATATCTTGATACATTGGCATATCGTATCTTGATACCTTGGCATATCATATCTTGATACATTGGCATATCATATCTAGATAACTTGGCATATCATATCTTGATACTTTGGCATATCATATCTTGATACCGTGGCATATCATAGCTTTATACTTTGGCATATCATATCTTGATACCTTGGCATGTTATAAAATATCATACAGAATATAATTCATCTATACAAGCAATATGATGGGACTGCATTTTCAATGAATAGTGACCAATGAGAAATATCAAATGTAAACGAGGGTTAGTGTATGAAGCGGGGAACGAGGTTATTTTAAATTACCTTATGAACCAGAGTTGCAGCATCTTTTCACTTACTTTCAAAGTTCATCACTAACAGACTAATACCAATGCATCCAATTTTTAAATTAATTTTCAACCACACTGGGACTGAACACTTCTCAATTTACTTGGAGCCTCCTTGAATACTTAATTCTTAAGACATACAAAAACACTTTTACCTAAAGATGCAGGAGTAGCATATGTCCCTATCTACACTCATGGACATAAGTATTAGACCCTTTTTCTTCACCCCTTGTTCCCCACTTCAATGTTGGAAGTGAATGTTAAAACTTGCAGGCAAAGTCATGTCCCAACATTGAAAGGGGGGAGAAAGGGTCAAGACTTCTGTCCATGATTGTAGAAGATAAAACATTTTGTAACAAGATGGATGATATCTAACATCTACTGGCTACACTTCTATCAATGTACCCTGTTTAAGGTGGGGATACCCCACCCTACTCCCTAAATAAAAAATATTAAAAAAATCATTTTTCATTTTTTGGGCTTTTTGTACTTTTTAACATGTTTACTAAACAAGTGCCTAAAATTGACTTGAAAAAAATGTACCAAAGTGGCACAAAATGGCAGAGAAAAATACATTTTTTATAAATTCCAGATTTGATATCTTTCAACATCCAAATTAATTTACATTTTATGGAATATTTTAATGCTTTTTAATGCAGAAATCTTTTTTCACGTTTATCTAAAAATAGCTTTCGATGGTTTATTTTCTTTAATAACTTGACTTAAGTACATCCAATTAATTTGACATTTTGCAAAGTTGTGTGATTTATCATATACAAAAATATTGCGAGAGCATTTATGAACGGAAGGTTCCCTTTTGAAGATA
Organism: Chiridota heheva; assembly: GCA_020152595.1. Taxonomy (NCBI): domain Eukaryota; kingdom Metazoa; phylum Echinodermata; class Holothuroidea; order Apodida; family Chiridotidae; genus Chiridota; species Chiridota heheva. The sequence continues at coordinate 394,072 of JAIGNY010000154.1, forward strand.
CAGGCCATAATATACATTTTTGCTAGCATTTACGTCATGTGACTGCCAACTAATTATAATGCATAATCAGACCAAATGCTCTCATAGCTGTATTCAAGTTAATTGTGTTTACAGTTCAGAATAAGTTTAATAGCTACAGTATGACTTTTTTTTTAGTAAGTTATTAGAACTTGCAAAATATACCAATAATTTAAGATTTTTTATCACATTAATTTTATGCAAAGGATATGCAAATTATATTGAAGATCAAGGTCATAACATACATCATTTGATAAAGCAACTTTTAATCTTTCCTAAAATGTGTACTTTGTATATGTTATACTGCCCAGATGGAAAGTTACCATATCTTATTGACGAGAGGTGAAAATTTGCTAATTTTGAGGGTATCCCCACCTTAAGTTGTTTAAACAAAATAGGGAATAAAATACTGGGGGATTCCAGTTCCAGCCAGATTATCATCTCCAAAACTCAAAACTGTACCTATCACAAACTGTTATCTCTTCTTTATTTGGCAACTTTCTGTTTATATTTCCAAAAAAATATTTTTCTGACAAAACTAGATTATATGGAAACATCAGGAAACATCCTGTATTTAGTTACCAGGATTTTTTTTTTTTTTTTTGATGCTTTTTAGGTGTGTTTTATAAATAAGATGTATCTAGATTTAAAAACTTTGCTTTTCTTATAAAATTCAGAACAAATTGACGATGTCTCCAGAGATTGCAGGTCCAATGAAATTGGAAGTTAAACATAACTATGTTTTGAAAATTCTACAGATGGAAGCAGAGGCATGACCTCTCAGGAGGGGCTTGAACTCCATTACCCCAACAATTTTCCAGTTACAAGTGGAAAAACTGCACTGGTGAATTAAGTTTCCATGAAACTTTCTGTTACTCATGAAAACCCTTTTAATTTTCAGGAAATATTTGCTGCCTAATTCACCAAAATGTTGCAGTGATCTTTGCTCTATTTTACCCCCCCCCCCTTCCCCCTCCTTTTTTTTTTTTTATCAAATTTCCCACTTTTACTTCCCAAACAGGCAGTAAGCATGAGGAGCAGCTTTCCCCTGTCCCCACTTCCTATTTGAAGGAATTTCAATTTAAAGAGATGGCTTTGAGAGTAATATATTTTACAGATAATTTCTAAAAGGATTAGTTCAGTGGTCAAGCAGGTCATTTATATGAAAGAGGACTTTTCAGAAACAAAATGGTAAAGAAACTAAGGAGATCTTAAAGTTCAGTCTCTTGTCTGCAGATGAAAGAAATCAGAATTTGTGACATACCATATCCTCACATTCCACATTCCTTAAAGTTTTGATGCATTTTAGTGTTTTTGTCCCGAGAATTTGTCACCTAAAAACATTAGACAAGTCAGGAAAGTAAGTAAAACATAATCTAGTAACTGAACTACTACCTCAAGAAATTCTAAAGGAAAGAAATTCAATTAGTACTTTCTTTAAAATAACTTGAATGATTGTAAAGAAAGTGAGAATGGCAACAATCTTCTACAGTAGACTTTCACCAGTCATTTGAGACAGATCTTAACCCTTACTCTACCAGCACTTTTTTGAAATTGCGCTTGGGAGGCGGGGCCAATGATGGGGCACCTGCGTGGTAGAGTAAGGGTTAATCAAGGCATGATTATTAAAGGGTCCCCTGTCTTCCAAGCAGCAGAGTTGGGCCCGTTCCGCTTCAGTGGCCTGCCCAGCCGCCCACCTGGACCATGCTGCACATATTTTTGAGTTGGCACATTTGTTGCGGGTTGATTAACCCTTACTCTACCAGCACTTTTTTGAAAATGCACTTAGGAGGCGGGGTCAAAGATGGGCCACCTAAACCAGCGATAATATCGCCGCGTGGTAGAGTAAGGGTTGATTGATTGACCACTAAACTAATAATTTCATTTTGACAAACGTTAATCCTTTAAACAAATTAATTACGTCAGTTAACAATCTCTAAGCCTGTTACGGTTTAGTAAATGATGTAAACAAAAGAATGATAAATAAATTAATATGTAAAGAATCATCCAAATCATTGCCACAATTTTTGCACAATGTGTTACATCTAAAATACATGTTTTTATCAAGCAATCAAAATCTAGCTGGAGTAGTCGGTCATCTCATTTAAAAAAAATTTACAAAACAAAGAAAATATTTCAGGCTGTAATTCCAATCATACGTTTCAAATTTTCCTTATATTTAAAATAACCTAAGTTTATGCAGCCATAACTCAATAATATAACAGAATTTACTATTTCAGAAATTCAAACAAATCTTTTAAGAAACTATGATGCTTTTTGAAGTACCTTTCAGTAACTTCTGCAATATGAATATCATGCAGTGTACAGTCTCACATACATCAGACCTTGCAGATCCCAATCAAATTTTAATAAAAAATTCACAATCCACATAAAAAAAAATAAAAAAAAATCTAACTTACTGTGAAATTCTGAAATGTCCACGCACATAAGTTTGTTTGTCCAAATTGAAATGACCTAACTATCAACACGCACAATTGTGAGCAAATGAATGAAGAGTAATAAAATTAGATACCTTTAAAAGCAACACATGCACAGAACTTGACATGTGCATAACAATACTCCATGCATGTCCATTTATTTATTATTGATATATTCAATTAGTTACAAATGACAGACTAAATTCTGTAGATTGAGAGGCACCATTTTTCCCATTTTGATCTAGCTGTTATATTATAACTACAATCCGCGTCAAAATACTTGACACTTTTTCCCCTCCCCCGTTTCAATGTTGTTCGTTTCTCAGCATGCCAAAAAGGAGACACAAAGGAGAGCTGAAATTTAATTTCAACATTCAATCATGTTATGGTCTTATATTTTGAGACAATCCTCGTCAAAATACTTGACACTTTTTCCCCTCCCCCCTGTTTCAATGTTGTTTGTTTCTCGGCATGCCAAAAAGGAGACACAAAGGAGAGCTGAAATTTAATTTCAACATTGAAAAGGGGTAGAAGGAATGAAAAAAGGTGTCAAGTACTTTTGTCACGGATTGTAGGCTGTACATCAAAAAATGTCAAAATATGGTGGCATATATAAATATGCAAACTAATGAAAATGTGGGTAATTTCAGGCTTTCAGTGCTGTAATTGTTCAAAACAGAAACAACCAAAAAATTAAAAATCTGAGAGAAATTTGATTTCTGAAAGGAATGACAAATGGACAATTATGAGACGCTCATTTGTCAGCACTACAGGAAGTTCACAAGAGCTCCCTCTTTATGGAATACTCTCATATTTTTTGCAAACTTTCATAAGAGCAAAATTTTGAAACAATTTAGTACAGAAATCATCTTGATATGTTATTCCTACCAGAAGATATTCAAATTTTAAGGTTCACAAAAAATGCCAATAAACGAATAGGAAATGGCTCAGACTGCTCAGTATGACATCACAGCAACAGATTCTCCTACAAAGTTGATGTATTTCATTAAAATCTTTCATCATTTTTTTATTAGTAAAACCTGCTAGAAAAATAAATGGATGAAAGTTAGGTATTCATATACATTGCCAAATATACCCTACTTTAATAACTTTTGAAAAATTGTTTCTAATTATACAGAAACAACCAATAAACGTTGAAAGAAATACATAAACATTTGCAATGGTAATGCCTCTATGGCATCTTCAAAAACAAATTCATCATACTGTACAAAAACTTTAAAATGCAATTGGGAAATCTTTAAAAATCCATATCTCCTGAACGGAATATGATATCAACCTGATTTTTGTATCAAATTAGCTTTAGAAGTATGCTCTATCAAATAAAATTTAACAAAAGACCATGGGAATATTACAAGAAACCATGGAAATATTCCTTTAAAGACTTTTCATAGTCATATATGCATTTGCTACAGAACTTGTGATACATGTATCTAAAGGCAACTAAAGCTTTTTGCTGCAAAATTTAGAATGAATACAGCAAAAATCACATCAAAATCCGCTCAAAACTGACCATTTTACAGCATTTTCAATTCTTGGGCTTATTGTGCAATAATTTGTGACATGGGCAGATGAACAGTTGATGTATAATATCTTTTGTTTTTTGATCCTCACTAAAAAATATTTTGAAAATCAACCTATAATTCCATTAGAGTAGAACTATGAAACTTAAAACTTCTATTACACCTCTGCGGCAACAGGTGAACAACATAAAGAAATACAATTTATAACTGGCTTAATTAAATTAAAGGACACTTTTCAAAGAATTACTTTTAATAAGGATATTGAGCCATGTTTATCTGATGACATCACAAAATTATAAAGTCTTGAAACTTTGATTGACCTTAATTCAAAACCTACAAGATTTTTCAAAGATTTAAAGGCATTTTACTCAAAATATACTGTTGGTTCACATATGTAAACACTGCTACACTCAATCCTTTAATAACATCCGTAAATATTAGGCAGTTTGAAAGACAAGCTGATAACAACAATCTGATCAACTTTGACAGTTACTGAAGTTTCCTGAGGGTTTCCAGATAATTAAAGATACGTTCCATGCCATGTGAATACATGATGGCATCCTGAAAAGGTCTGTCTACAGACATTTAGAGTTGTTAGTGTGCTAGAGGTATATGGACATGCATGAACAACACAGTTAAGCTAAATGGTTTAAAATATACCAACGACATCCCGTCAAATTGGTTCAAAAATATCCATTTGACAGCATTTTAAAACTTAGGTACCTAATTAGCATAAATTGCACGTTATTGTGAGACCTCATAGCATACATTTATCAACAGATGACCTCAGGTGCATATTATGTATCAAGTGGCAACTTAAAACATAAAATAACCATTGATGAACTCTGGCACCGCACAAGTCAAGATCCACTTGAAATACAGATTAGGCAATGGGGATGGTTTGGTTGCATAATGAGAAACCACCATCCAGTATTGTCCACCAGCTCTAAGATGGAACCCACGAGGAAAACGGAAAAGGGGAAGACGCTGGACAACATGACAGATGCTCCAAAGAGGCAGAACGACAACACCTTGGTCAATCTTGGGGTCAGCTGGAAATCATAGCCTGAGACAGGACAAAATGGAGGGACCTTGTTGATGACCTATATACTCCACACGGAGTACAAGGGTTTGAGCCAAGTAAGTGAAGTGTACATATAACCTCAGAATGAGACAGTTTAACCCCAATCCCCTAAGTTTATCAAACCTTGTGCAAGTTTATACATTCTTCAGAGGCAAAATAAACAACCTACCAATTTGACTTCTTTCTAATGCGAAGGGCTATATATTTATTTTGGTCCATTCCAAAAATATACTGTTCCACATATCTTTATGAGTAAGAAATATCAGTAAGATTAATATAGAATGTATAATGTTCTCTACACAACATCTCTCCAAAACACTGCAAAAATAACAATAATATAATAATAGAACACAGTCCAGTTCATTAACCTCTGATTGAGGTTCGTGACCTGTATTTCAGCTCAACGACCCCTTTACCCAGATTCGATACAATTATAATTGTACTTGTACGGCAACTGGCAATATATAATTTGTAAGGTTCCTCCTAATACATGGATGTTCACTTAGAGGATCTAATTCTTGTAAAGGGAACATGGCATCTCTTTTGCCAAGTCATGGGTATTTTGAAATACTAACACTTGGTCTTAGTTTTGAAACTTACATTGTTGAAAAATATTTATTAAGTTTTCTTCAGAAATGATTAATTTGAACATTCTATCAAGTGTCATCACCCTTACATAAATTTTAGCTTGCAGCACACTTGCAACAAGATAACAATTTTTAACTTGCTGCAAGCTTGCAGCAAGCTAGCTTGTGCAAGCTCACAAGCTTGCATTTGTCCCAAACACTAGCTTGCTGCAAGGTTGTAGCAAGCTTGTGCAAGCTAAAAATGCTTCAAACTTGCCTGAAGCTTGCAGCAACCTAGTTTTTCTGTAATATGCACAAAAAGTGCATTTTGATATTCTTGAAACTCAAAAAAATTCACTCTTGCTTTCTGGTTGCCCTATAGCTCCTTTAGCTCCTCCAAGACTGCAAAAACATTATATTAAATTCAGCACATGAAATCACATGACCATTTTACCAACAACAACAAAATTCAACCCTCTTGATTAGGTATGGAGGTAATTTTATATTTCTTTTTTTTGCATTTTATCTTTTTTACCAGTTTTCTCTGAAAATATTCAAAAGGGTATACTGTCATATGCTGATGAATCACATGGATGGGCCATGGGTATACTGGGTCACAGGGTTGGAAAAATACACAAAGAAAAGCCACTCAGCAATCAGTTATTTTTTTATTTTATTTTTTTTTGGCGAAGAAATTTGATGAAACCAGTATTTCCACTCGGCAACACTTTCAACTAAAATTTGAAAATTTTGCATAACGAGTATGCCTCTACATTGCCCTTTTCTTGGGCCAGAATACATGACCATATGCAAGTAAAAACATAGTATCACCCATGATAAAACAAAGAAGGTACTAACTAGACATTAGTTTAAAAACAAATAAAATCAACATTGATTACTTACTTTGGATTGTTTGGAACAATTTATCATAAATACAAAACAAGATTTTCACTTGCCATGGCAAAGTGTGGCGAGTACCACAGTATATTATAATATTTCTACTCTCCACAATTTGTTTTTGTTCGCACAGACAGTGTTTTTTCCAACCTTGCTGGATCGTACGACCACTACACAAAGTAAAATAAGGAAAAAGGTATAAAGTAAGAAAAGATATGCTAATACATGCTTATATTGTAATAAGGTCACCTTTTTGGCTCTTCAGTTACATTAATCCACCTCTACAGTGTAAGAGATTGCTATTGAAAAAAATACTAAAGTATACCTCAACATTTTTCTTCGGTAAATCCCCCTTCCACACCCTCACACCCTCCCTCCCCACCCCCCTCCAAAAAAGTAACAAAAGGTTACACCCTGAATCAAAATGTAGATCTTGATTGCTTTTTTTTTTTTTTTTTTTTCATTACCAAGAATATCTCAGCATTTCACCCTCTGTGAACCTCTCAAGCCCCCAAACTTTGACTAATTATTTCAGATGTACTAGCTGTAACTCAATATTACTTATTTCAATTAATTGACCAACTTGAGAGATTTATTAAGATGCATGTAGAGCATGCAGTATAGAACATAGCACTACAGTTTATTTCATTCAACACACTAATTTCTTTCATACAACAATCCTTTCTCAGAAACATCACAAGGGAGTTAATATGACCTTGGGAAAAACCCAACATTAATGAATACTTCCGTGAGAATATCGAGTTGGTTGATTCTCCGGAAATTCATCAGAACAACTCCCTGATCAGACATTTCAAGTCCTTGATCACATTTCTATCTCTGAGATAATCAGATCAATGTCTCGGTACAATTTTTTAAACCCTTAGATTTTTTACATTTTATAGTTAAGGTATCGTCTCATAAATAAATTCAGAAGTGAACGCCACCGTGTTAGTAACGCCACTTTCAGTTTTCAATTTTTCTTATGGATTGCGAGAAATCTGTAATTTTATCGATAACAAATGTAGGCCCCCATGTGATGTGTGTTCGATAACATCGCATATTTCTCGCGATCAATACAACAAATTGACAACCGGAAGTGACGTTTCTAGCTCGGTGGCGCTCACTTCTAAATTTATTTATGGGATTATATGTTTCCTTTAATTAACGTATGAACAATCGTAGAAACAAGAAATAATTTCACAGAATTTTGAGTATATACCATTTAAATTTAATTATACAGTAAGGACAACAAGAGGGATTATATAACTGTAATTACCATTATTTACAAGGTGGGAGACTAAATTCCAACATTGTGTATAAAATAATACTTATGCTTTGTAGAAATATTAAAGGATTTAAGTTCTGTGGTCAATCAAATTCATTGTATATGAAAGAAGAGTTTAAAAGAAACAAAATGATGAAATTTATTCCATTAGGAAATATTTAAGTTTAAAGTTCTGTATGATTTTTGTAGAAAAGACTGAAATCAGACTAGTTATGACATCACCCCCAGATTCTTCAAAGTCTTTATGTATTCTATTATCATTTTTGCTGTAAGGTTGTGGCTATAAAACCATTGGATATGTCAGGAAAGTAGTAAAACAGAATCTAGTAAGGTTAATCTTAATTTACCACCTGAAGAAGTTTGAGGAAAAATAATTCTAACAGTAAAAAATCTTTTTAACGGAATAAGATTTTTGAATGGTTTCTTCACATTACGCCCAATCCTGGCTACAAATTTGCAGTCTTTTCACCCCCAAGAACATCCATTTCGGCGGGTATGACTTTTAGACTGCTAGAAGTAATAAAGAAACCCATCACAGATAGTTCAGTGATTTTACGCATCAGTAATTACACTCCCAAGCATCTATACGCACACAATGGAACTTATTGTGATGGGATTTGGATTTGGTTACTGCAGGGCCAAGTCATGCATGTAATGTGGGGCTAAGGATTCATTCTGAGTTTTAAAAGGATGTTTTCAACAGTGAGTTATAAACACTCTGATAAGTTTGGATGCATGCCAGAGTTATTCATCATGCACATGTTTGTTTAAAATCCTCTTTCATATAGGATAAACTTGCTTGACCAATAAACTAAGTTCTGGAATTAAGTTCTGGAATCAAATATGCGATTCTATAAAAAGCATAAAAACTGTAAAATTATTTTCTGATAAGCTAAAAAAGACACTTATATCTAAATATGACTAACTCTAGTTTACCTTCATGAATTTTCATCTCCACTTAGTTTATGAATATATTTGACCTCTTATCTATTTTTACCCAACCACTTGATTAATTTTCCGCCAGGCTCATTATGTTACCGGGTTGGGGGGAGTGGGGGAAGAAGGGAGAGGGAGTTCCTCTTTTCCTTCTACTTTCACAGTTTCACTTTTCTACACATTTTCTTTATGATTAATTATTAAATTTAAGTTATGGTGGGCTTCATGTAAAAGCTCCGGCTTCTAAGCCCTTCCACCATTTTCTCATAAATTGTTATGTGTTTTCATTATAAATATTGTAATATATGCATGAAAATGGAAAATCAAAATCAATCAATCAAAACTAATCCTTTACAGAAGGGCATAAACAAGGGGTTGAAAACAAGAAACCATTAAAGCAAAAAAGACAGGATGTTACCATCAATGTGCCTCTCTGGTCAAACATCTATCAAAAAGTAAACAAAATGTTATTGTAATTCCCAACATTCTTTTTTTTATGGGGGGGGAAGGGGGGAGGGAAGGGGGGAGGGAAGGGGGGAGGGAAGGGGGGAGGGAAGGGGGAGGGAAGGAAGGGGGAGGGAAGGGGGGAGAGAATTTGACAAATATTGGGGGACATTGGAAACCTTCAATACTTAGGTACTAATTGCTTACTTAATTTTTGTGGGAATTTTTCTCTTAAAATATTTTCTTGGAAGGAGGATTTGAATTTTTGCGGGAATCCCACAATCCCATGTCTTAAAATGCCCACTCCCTTTGCAATCTCTACATTTAATGAAAGTGGTAATACATGCACAATCTTACTTTGTGTTGAATAAAATTACAAAGATGTTAATTCTTTGCCCCACCCCTAATCATGTTTTGCACCTCCAATTAAAATCTCTTACAGCCACCTATGGCAGAAAATAAATCATTGGAAATGGTAATTTTGATTGAGAGCTCAAATTTTAAAACAAAACTGTTGAAATAAACATTTCTAACATCCATCTTCAATTTATTCTTCATCAAACCTAGTATTAAATAATTGCAGATAAGTTTCTGTTATCAGCACATCTGGTAATTCACACATAGCAGGTATTGAAACAAATCCATCAACTTGAAAATGACTTAATATGTTTGAAGAATTTACACTGACAACATTAAAGACATTCCCCTCTGGCTAATCCATTACTGAGAAAACCTACTATTAGGATTGTTAAATCACACAAACTGCTGGAGGGGGAAAATGTATGCTGTTTTTGTTCTCATGTTTAATGCAAAGATTTGTTCAAATTTAATAAAAAGTCTGTGAATACTACATTTTACACCATCTTGCCTGTGCCATGAATAACAAGTGTTAATGCAGAGACAAATGTAAGGAAAGAGGCATATCCACCCTTACATAGGGCAACCAATGCGCGGTGAAAAGGAAAATGTAAATTTGAGAACCTTTAAAATTAAAGGAGACATTTAGTCTGACAAAACATGCATAAACTTTATTTCATATGATATTGTGTTTTAAAACTTTTATTCTATGACTGTATGGGAGCAGCCATTTTGTTAAACCCAGGCGAAAATCCTGGTCACCCAATTCATCAAAATTTTGTTCACTGCACGAGCAAATTTTCTCACTGGGTAACCAAATGGTCTCCCAGTTAGTATGTTAAAAAATTCACAGGAAAGAGGTGTGTGTATATACTCAAAATCTTTAATGTATGTAATTCTTTAGATTTCTGTCCTAGATTTCAGTCACTGAAAATCATAACATTGTATTCTCATCCAAAATATTGATTAGGAGTATGATGGAGATCCAATTCTTATCCATACATAGTGATCCCCTTATCCATACATAGTGATCCCCTTATCCATACATAGTGATCCCCTTATCCAAACATAGTGATCCCCTGATCCATACATAGTGATCCCCTTATCCATGCATAGTGATCCCCTTATCTATACATAGAATGATCCCTGATCCATACATAGTGATCCCCGTATTCATACATAGTGATCCCCTTATCCTTACATAGTGATCCCCTTATCCATACATAGTGATCCCCTTATCCATACATAGTGTTCCCCTTATCCATGCATAGTGATCCCCTTATCCATACATAGTGATCCCCTTATCCATACATAGTGTGATACCCTTATCCAAACATAGTGATCCCCTGATCCATACATAGTGTTCCCCTTATCCATACATAGTGATCCCCTTATCTATACATAGTATGATCCCTGATCCATACATAGCGATCCCCTTATCCATACATAGTGATCCCCTTATCCATACATAGTGATCCCCTTATCCATACATAGTGTTCCCCTTATCCATACATAGTGATCCCCTTATCCATACATAGTGATCCCCTTATCCATACATAGTGATCCCCTTATCCATACATAGTGATCCCCTTATCCATACATAGTGATCCCCTTATCCATGCATAGTGATCCCATTATCCATGCATAGTGATCCCCTTATCTATACATAGTGATCCCTTATCCATACATAGTGTGCTCCCCTTATCCAAACATAGTGATCCCCTTATCCATACATAGTGATCCCCTTATCCATACATAGTGATCCCCTTATCCATACATAGTGATCCACTTAACCATACATAGTGATCCCCTTATCTATACATACATATGATCCCCTATCCATACATAGTGATCCCCTTATCCATGCATAGTGATCTCATTCAAATAACTGTTGTGAATACTAAAAACAATAAGTGAACATAAAAGCAATTCATATGTTTTCTTGATATAAGGATGTCACAAAATTTGATTTAATATCCATAACAGCATCTTTTTCTTAGAATTTTAAAGACTCACATTCAAGATTTTGAGCTGTCCTCACAATTTTTGCATACATTAACAATTCTTTAAACTTTGATTGGTCAGACACTAAATTGTACTTTTGCCATAATCGAAAGACTTTTCTGTTCAAAACTTAAAGCCCTTTCTGGCGGATATAATGAACTTGTCAGTTTTATGACTCACCCCCACTACCCTTGGCAACATCAGTCAAAATTGAGTCATTAACATATGAAATAGAGACTCACATGTGCAACATTGTACCAAATTGTCAGTCACCAGAATGACTATGGGGTGGGTCAATTTACTTCAGACCCATTGACTTTGTACAGAGGTGATTAATTGATTTGGGAGTAAGTCATTTCACAAAAATTGTCAGTCATGTAAATGACTGAGGGGTGTGTCAATGTATATGTTTTGTTTACCCACTTTGGTGCAATGACTCGTCTTGTCCGGTGTGGGGGTGAGTCACACAATTGCCAAGTGCATAAATCCCTTTCTGTCTATATATACCTTTCGATATGAGTCATCAACTTTAGCATGAAGAGAAGTACAGTAGTGCACGATGTATATCTCCCTTCAGTGTTATGTTTCCATCATTATAATTACAATGTCTCAGAGTTTTCTATCACAAAAACTTATTTATGTATGCTTATTGATAACTCCTCAAGAGAAACCTGAGATATACATTCAAATAATCTTACATTGTGAACACATGGAGCATGTAGCTAATTTATGCTAATGAGTCTGTTGGGAGTTAAGAGCTTGTTCTCACTTGGGTATGAGTTCCCGATCAGATTTGCCAATTTTTTACTTTGAGAACACTCACTGGGTCTGACCTGGTCACTTATCTTGATCCTAGTCAATAGTAGGATCATGATCCGAAGCAGGTGATCAGATCCACAGATGAGATTCTCAAAACACGCATGTGACCGCAGATCAGCGATCTGCGATCAAGTTGATTACACAATGTCCTATAATAACTTGTTTATTTCACATGAACAGATAACCTGATTGGTTACATTTTACGTTTTTTTTAATAACCCACCTTTCAACTTGCGGTTCACACAAGCCCCACGATCAGATCACATGCAGTGGGTCTGATTGCGAGCTCGCACCCAAGTGAGAACGCATGACATTGTTTTTTCTACAACAATCCAGCAAAGTTATTGTTGGGGGATCATGATCTGGAGAATCGTGGGAACACGCCTTAGAAAATAATAAAAATCATCAATCATTTCTTGAAATTGAAGAAAATGATCTAATGGCTATTCAGGCCAGACTAATTGCCTGTCATATAAACTCACAAGTCATGAATCATATTTGGAAGATGAAATATTTCAAAGACTTGAAACTTTGAGTGAAGAAAAATGTAGAAGGATGGGAAATTTCAGTTTGAAGACTGTATATTATCTATTATGCAAACAATGCAGTCACCTAATTATTTATTCTTTTAATTAACACTTGCACTAGCTTATAAGATGGTCGAGATCTTCAAAGTCAGTTTGAGATAAGAAATACTTAAAGTAAGTGAGCAAGTAAGTCCCACACCCAGGTTTTCACAGTTTACAACTTAACACAGCTAGTGGTAGTTTTACAACAACAAAGAATCAAATTTGCAAGCTATTTTTAGTAGATAACCAATCATTAAATTCTTTGTTTTATTATTATAATCATCTCTACAAACATAACACATACATATATCAAGCATAATATACTTACAATCAGTAGCGTGGATTATAACCAAATCCCCCCACCTTCCACCAGATGTTGACCTGCCCTCCAAAATTTAGACAAAAAAGTCAGAGACTAAGAACAAGCTGTTTGGAATCCATTTTTGTTAATTTTGTTTCACTTTTAAAGTCAGAATGTTATCATTAATTTTCATCATAAACGTTTGTCTCCATCGTTGAGATCTGAGGCAAATTATTTTCTGCCCCAGCGCTATAACAAGGCTTAAACAGGTCCTGCTTATGATGTGCTGAAAAAAATCTCTTTTGTATATGTGTTGCAGCTAGGGTTCCATTTGAATCCTTGAACTTGCAGACATGATACATGTAATCCTACAGTATCTGAATGGTTTCATGATACATGTAATCCCAGTATCTGAATGGTTTCATGATACATGTAATCCCACAATATCTGGATGGTTTCATGATACATGTAATCCCACAGTATCTGGATGGTTTCATGATACATGTAATCCCACAGTATCTGGATGGTTTCATGATACATGTTATCCCACAGTATCTGAATGGTTTTGTGATACATGTAATCCCACAGTATCTGGATGGTTTTGTGATACATGTAATCCCACAGTATCTGGATGGTTTCATGATACATGTAATCCCACAGTATCTGGATGGTTTCATGATACATGTAATCCCACAGTATCTGGATGGTTTCATGATACATGTAATCCCACAGTATCTGAATGGTTTCATGATACATGTAATCCCACAGTATCTGGATGGTTTCATGATACATGTAATCCCACAGTATCTGAATGGTTTCATGATACATGTAATCCCACAGTATCTGGATGGTTTCATGATACATGTAATCCCACAGTATCTAGGTGGTTTCATGATACATGTAATCCCACAGTATGTGGATGGTTTCATGATACATGTAATCCCACAGTATCTGGATGGTTTCATGATACATGTAATCCCACAGTATCTGGATGGTTTCATGATACACATAATCCCGCAGTATCTGGATGGTTTCATGATACATGTAATCCCACAGTATCTGAATGGTTTCATGATGCAATCCCACAGTATCTGGATGTTTTCATGATACATGTAATCCCACAGTATCTGAATGGTTTCATGATGTAATCCCACAGTATCTGGATGGTTTTGTGATACATGTAATCCCACAGTATCTGGATGGTTTCATGATACATGTAATCCCACAGTATCTGGATGGTTTCATGATACATGTAATCCTACAGTATCTGGATGGTTACATGATACATGTAATCCCACAGTATCTGGATGGTTTCATGGTATTTAGGCTGCTATGATATGGGTAAATCAGATGTTGATTATCATGAGCCAAACAAATTGGAGTTATCAACATAGCGCAATATTTATGTAATGATTATTAATTTTAGAAAACTGCTTTGGTTTTCAGCATGTAAATCACAATTTTTATATAAAGTTTAAGATCTAAGGAATGGAAGCAAAACAAAAAATCAGATTTGGTGCATATTTTAATGAAATCTCATTCATTTGAAATATTTCTGAAATTCTGTTTTCCAAGTTTTTGCTTAATATGGCGTTTACATGTGAAAATGACATATCACTACTTGTTGGTCAAGGTATTTTTGATATCATGGAAAACACAGCCCATACATGGTATAAATCATTTCCATTAGAGAACATTAAATTTATGTACCGGTAACAAAAATAAGCTGGGAGTGAATTCCGTTATATTTTTTGAGTGTCGCAGCTGCCTTTCATGTTGAATGCAGAATGTATCTTCAACCAAACTTCCAAATGAGACCTTAAATGCATTCAAAATGGTACAGCTCTACCAATCAAACAAAAAATGTGAATATGAAACCAAATAATTCTGAAGAACTTTTCTAATCAATGCTTATCTTTAGAATCCTGGGTCATCTTGCATCATTCATTTGTTATAGCTTAGCCACAAGTGTTCGTGTTAGATTTGCTGTTTTCTTTTTTTGTTTTTTATTTTACAAAGATTTATACATGAATTACTTGCCATGTGTTTCAGATAATGTTTTCAAATGTTTCAGCTAGTCATATATATATATATATATATATATATTATATATATATATATATATATATATATATATATATATATATATATATATATATATATATATATATATATATATTATATATATATATATATATATATATATATATATATATATATATATATATATATATATATATATATATATATATATATATATATATATATATATATATATATATATATATATATATATATATATATATATATATATATATATATATATATATATATATATATATATATATATATATATATATATATATATATATATATATATATATATATATATATATATATATATATATATATATATATATATATATATATATATATATATATATATATATATATATATATATATATATATATATATATATATATATATTTATATACCCAAACAAACTCCTTTTCCTGGTCTCTAGACTGGTGGGATTTATGAGAGAATAAATTGTAGATGTGAATATTCAAATCCAAATGAAGAAACTGTTTTGAATACAATTCTGCAAATGTAATAATGACCGATATTGGAGAAACAAATGTCCCACAGCTAGCAGAGTTGGGCTGCAACTGGCCTTTTTTTCACACCAATTTGGAAATAGTTTGGATTAATTGACATACTTTTACAAAACAGAGATTACACTGAGTAAAGCAGGTGATAAAGAGCAGTTGATAAAAAGTTTTTTTGTTGCAAACATAATGGATTTTACCAAACACAACTCGATTTCAACTCACGCTCCAGTTATTACTGCTGTTGATTACAGATACATTCATCTCTTCAATATTGGAGATTTTGTTTTTTTTTTTATTGTAGCTGATCAAACAACTTTGAAAAAAAGTTTTCATCATTATTCTAATGTGCTGACTTAGAGAAATAAGATCAAATCAGTATTTCTATAACTGCCTGATTAAATTTCAGGCCAGCAGAAATTGAAAGCACCAATTATTCCATTTCTGTTATTCTCAATCCCCATGCCTAATCTTGAATGCAATTTCTGATTACATTGACACCATTCCACATGATAAATTAGTCTCATACATTTATTAAAGAATGTAATGCATGTCTCTTAAATGTATAAATGGATTAGCTCCAACCTATTTAACAAGTTATTTTCATGTAAAACAAAGCAATTATTAACTAAGATCAACTCATTCTTGCACATTCGAAATACCACAAACTTACAGGAAAATCTTTAGGGATCATGCATTTTCTGTGGCTGGGCCAAAAGAATGGAATAGATTGCCGGCTGAGATCAAATGTTTAACATCTTTTCCCCTTTTTAAGAAGAAACTTAAAATTCACCATTTTCAATTAGCATTTAAATGATTACTCTGCTTGAATTTTTGATTGTAAAGTGCCACTGATTATAGTTTGTACTGTAGAAGTGAGTGCTGTACAAATAGCACCTATTATTATTGTTATTGTTGTTATTATTATTGTTGTTATTATTATTATTATTATCATTATCATTATCATTATTATTATTATTATTATTATTATTATTATTATTGTTATTATTATTATTGTTATTATTATCATTATCATTATTATTATTATTATAATTATCATTATCATTATTATTATTATCATTATTATTATTATTATTATTATTATTATTATTATTATTATTATTATCATTATCAATATCATTATTATTATCATTATTATTATCATTATTATTATTATTATTAAGTACTGTAACATGTAGCAATTTATGTTCTTTTTAATTTGAAACAACTTTCTAATACATATGTAATTCAAAAAATGTCTGTCTTTTACAATCTTAGAAAAAACCCTTTTTTGCCGCTCATATAAATGAACTTCCTTTTCTAATTTCTATTATTAACATTTTGTGACGTGTCAAATTGGACAGTGATAGCACTAATCTCCGACTGGCCGTACGTAGACCTATACACAATGCATGTACTGTGCATTGTGTGTATTTATCAGCTACTACCAGCTTGAGTCCAGTTGTAGCCCTAACTAATTTGAGCTTTCTTTTGATGATTTTTAGGAAATACATCACATGAGCGTATAGCTTAGATGTACAGGAGAAAGTGGTATGAATCAGTGCATGCACTGGATAAGCTAAACGGCACTATTTATTTGCAAAATGTATACGTAAGTTACCTTAATTGTGCGGTGTTGTGAAGGCGTTCACAAAGAGTTTGTTGTGATCATAGGTCTGAAACCACATTCAGCCGGCTCAGAGTGGCTAATTTTCCCTGATAATATCTCAAATATTTATGGTTGGATTGCATCTTCAGGTATACTATGGGGTCTATAATGATTGCATATTAATATCTCGAACATTTATGGTTGGATTGCATCTTCAGGTATACTATGGGGTCTATAATGATTGCATCTTCAGGTATACTTGGGGTCTATAATGATTGCATCTTCAGGTATACTATGGGGTCTATAATGATTGCATCTTCAGGTATACTATGGGGGTCTTTAATGTCTCCGTCAAGTTCTCAAAAGGAATCTTCTGTATCTAAGGGTATCAGAGGATAACATTTTCAAACTTTTTGCTGACAACATTTCAAGTCTGTGATTACTTTGTACGCGTTAACACAGGCAGTTCTGCAGGAGGGTCTCATATTACAAATTTTAATCAGTTCTTCCTTAAGCAGTAACAAAACCACACAGCAAATCTAACCCAAATCCAATCATCAGTTCTTGAGATATCTTGATGACAAACAAACAGACAAATAGAGGCAAAAACATGTCCCCACCCCACCATTTGCACCCTTCCCCTATTCCAATGTCTCAAAAATTTAATCATTTCATCATTAGCAGGACCAAAACCACACACCAAATTTAATCCCAATCCAATCATCACTTCTTGAAGTATCTTGATGACTGTCAAATGACAAACTCACCTTGAAATGTCCCCACCCCTCCATTTGCACCCTTCCCTTGTTCCAATATGTCCCAAAGTTTTTGCACTTCACCCTTAGGCCATAACAAAACCACACACCAATTTTGATCAGAATACAATCATCAGTTCTTGAGATATCTTGATGACAAACAAACAAACAAACAGACAACAGAGGGAAAAACATA